>PVKC010029535.1:0-15108 GCA_004027635.1 Crocidura indochinensis
GGAGCAATAGTACAGCGATGGGGCATTTGCCTTGCACACGTTGACTCAGAGGACCTCGGTTTGATCCTCAATATTTCATATGCTGTCCCAAACCAGGGTTAATCTCTGAGCAGAGTCAGGAGTAACCTGAGTGTCACTGAATGTGTAGGGGGGGAAAAAAAACCCAAAAAACATCCAAATGACCAATGCAAATATATATTTGTGATACCCAAGAATAGGAAAGTACATCTTCTATGATTATTTCAGCAGTAGACCAGTAACGATTTGATTATTATAAATTTAAGGTATCCCATTAACTATGTCGTAAAATAAAAAATCCATTCTACTACTGATCTTTAATAAGGACTCATGAATTTTTCCAAGGAACTATTCTAGCATATATTTTAAGTGAGTGATACAGCCACTGACACATAATCAAATCATTAAAACTAAGAATTCACCAAATGAAAATAAATCTCACATTACCTGTATTAGATAAAAAGGTACAAACTATTTGAGCTATAAGAACTCATCTATAGATGACTAGTTTATTTCTAATCAAAGAAAAACACAAAAATTATTATTATGAATAACATTACCTTCTCTTCTGAAGTAAACACTAAAAATATCAGGTAACTTCTGCATTAAGATTTCTGCCATCTGAAGTGCTCCAACTACTATCTTCAAGTCCTGGCTTGATAGCATGGAGGCAATGTGACTAAAAAGAGAAAGCATTTGTATAAATAATGTCTGGGAATGTGATCATTATTTTTGGCTAGCGTAAATTTAATTTCAGAGCAAAATATTTAAATTGTGAAACCAGTTCATTCCAGTTAAAAAA
The DNA here is from genome assembly GCA_004027635.1 of Crocidura indochinensis. Taxonomy (NCBI): domain Eukaryota; kingdom Metazoa; phylum Chordata; class Mammalia; order Eulipotyphla; family Soricidae; genus Crocidura; species Crocidura indochinensis. The sequence continues at coordinate 821 of PVKC010029535.1, forward strand.
TGCTTTTAAATGCTCATTAAGGAAGGGGTGTCAAGTAGGCTTCACACTGATAGAAGATGGTGGACTCATACTCAACAGTAACTTTCTTTAAAGCTCATTTCCTTTTACATGTTTTATTCTTTATCTAAGATACTTCAAAAACATTCCATCCTATTGTACATAATATTATATTATATTCCAGAGTTTAACTGTAATGGTTTGGTTTCTGAAATTCTTGCAGAAATTTTAAATTATGAAGGCTATCTCTCTATTTTAATGAACGCACCTTGAAACAGCATGATTTTTCAGGACATCCTTCAGAAGTTCAGCATCCGCAAAATAAATTATCCTAAGAATTGCTCTAAGGCACTTGTGTCTGACCGCAGGTCCTGCTGAGGAACTATACACTTCATAAAGAACACCAAACAATGTCTTAATGAAAGACTTAGCCAGTTCCGGATCCTCTTTCATAAGCTGTGCTCGAGCATCATCCTTCTTTAACTCTGAATATCCACCTATAAAAAAGAATTGCAGTCCTGAAGATACAGATTTTAAAAGCAGTGCATTAAGAACAAAGAGGACTCAGCCTATTACTTGAAAAGGCTTTCTTTTTAAATTATAAAGCAAATTAAATTACCTGGTAAGATCCGAGTTCCACAAATGCTGAAGATAGCATTAAAGCATAATTTAATCTCCTTGAAAAACACTAGACTATTCTGACCAGATAAAGATCAGAAGGAACCACCACACTTTATTTTATTGATAAGGGGAACAAATCAGTACATTATATTAGTAAGAAATAGTTTGAGAAACAGCCTTTTTTTTGCTAAAGAGCTAGGAAAATACCGTATAAGTTATCACTTTAAAAACTATGGTCAAAGGAATGATAATGAAAAGCAAAGTTCTAGACTACGGGTTTGCAAAAACTATTTAACAGCTCAAGCTTTTGACAATCTGACAGAACTGTAAGCTACTTATGTTTATACACTGCCTATGTTTATGTTTATATACTTTATAAGCCGATAAAGCGCAAAAGTGTAAGAGCACAGTTGAGCTCAGGGACAGAGATGCAAACTTAACCATTCAACAGTCTATGGACCCTTGTACTCTAAACCACTCAATTCATGAGATGGATAAATGTCAGAAACCCAAATAAAAAGGTCATAATCATCTAGTTTTCTTTTTTCTTTGTTTTTGGGCCATACCCTAAAGTGCCCAGGGATCACTTCTGGCAGGCTCGGGGGACTATCTGGGATGCCAGAGATCGAACCCAGGTTGGCTGTGTGCAAGGCAAATGCCCTCCCCACTGTGCTACCACTTCAGCCCCTCATCTAGTTTTCTTAAGTTTTTATCTTTTATACTTAAAATTAAAAAAATAGTTGGCTTAATACTTAGTCACTGGCTATAAATAACTGGTATGGTGGGATGGATTAAATGTAGAGTAGGTTTTATACTCTATTTGATATCTATGGCTAATTCTGACTAGAACCCAGCATACTGAAAATTAGAATAATAAGGAAAAATCAGTTAAGACAGCTCACTAAGGAAAACAATCTATGAATGGTTACTCGTATAAAACTCTTACACTGGTTAAAAAACATGCACAGTATTTTATAAATAATACTCATATGAGTATTACTACAATACAATCCAAATTTTACCTGAATAGGTACTTACTAGTGTTAGTATTGGCTAAGGGGTTAGGTTTTCTCTGAATGGCACGTGCTGTTCCCGTGTCCTCATTGATTTGCTGCATAGAATTAAAATCAATAGTATAAACTCGTCCCAGAGTGGACAAGCTTATCTCATCCTCACCGACCTGATGGGCTGCCTGAGAGCAAAGAAAGAGAAACCTTGAATATAAACATGGAGAAATGTATTAACTTAAGACACAGTGGGGTCCTTCCATAAATCTGCAAGTGCTAACTTACATATTCATTTCACCAGGGATTAGAAGATGGAAGTAATATTTTGGAGAAAGAAAAGAATGGATATGATAAAACTCAAATCAAAAAAAAAATTTTAATTCAGACAAATACACCAAAGAGCCCTTTTAGTTCCAAGACATAAATAAGTAAAATCCTGATGAAAGGTCCAGTTATGAAGACACCATTTGGATAAAGATTTTAAGACACTGCTGGTAGAGAAAAAAGTTTATCTGTAAGTCTAAGTATCTAATTTTTCGATTAAATGTTATTTATACATAGATTCTTAAAGTCCCTCAAAAATCCTTCTTTAAACAAAATGTTTCTGTCCAGGAAAGAACAGAATATTTATTATACATTTAAATGATGCTTTAAGAGTACAAGGGACATATATGGAATTGAAAGCAATCTCCTGGGTTACATGTACCACACAATATACAACTAAAACAAAACAGCTTACTTAACTGTTTTTTTTTTTTTTAATGTGAAGGGATATTCATTCTTTTTGTTTGTTTGGACCACACCTGGCAATATTCAGAGGTTTCTCCTGGCTCTGCACTAGGACTCATTCCCAGCCGACTGGGGGTCCATGAGATGCCAGATGTAGAATCAAGGTTGCCGTGTGTAAAGCAAATGCCCTATCAAGTTTACTATCTCTCCCACACAGACTATTCATTAATTTAACGATCCCATCTATAGAATTCCTAGATTAAGACAGAATTCATAAGCAATAATAAGCTAATAGAAAATTTATCCAGAAAATGCTACTGAGAACACTTAGCAATCATGACCTGATCAGAGAAAGCTAATTGCACAAGTTAGAGATGAATAACGGTAGCTTTTTAAAAAGTGGCTTTGAATTCATTTTTACTATTTTGTCTGAAACCAGGGATCAAACTCAGGCCTCACGTACGGAAGGCAAGTGTTTTATCACTGAGCTACACCTCTAACTCCAGAATTTAGATATCCCATACAAACTCACTAATTTTATAACTTGAGTCAATGGTTTAAAAGTCTTCCAAAATTTCATCTTGAGAAACTGAAAGATATCCTTTGAAGGAGATTGCCTACATATGTGATAGCTGAATTTTTGCTTTGGGGCCATATCCAGTGGTCCAAAGGGCTTACTCCTGGCAGGCTTGGGTGACTGTATGTAGTACCGTGGATAGAATTCAATTCAGCAGCATGCAAGGCAAAGTGCCTTACATGCTGTCTTTTCTCTTTGGCCTCATAAGTGACATTCTTAAGAACTCAAGTACCAGTTGAGGATATTAGCAAATGAGGCCTTGGCATTTCCAAATCTTTATAAACTAGGCCAATTACTTTGCTGACTTAAGAATTACTGAAATATTTTACAACAGTCTTAAAATGGACAAGTTTGGAAACGATAGTTAAAGTACACACAAATTCGTGCATATACAAAACCTCCAAGAGAAAATAAAAGTCACTTAAATATTTGCCTTTTCTTTATTTGTCACTAATTTTTCTGAGTTCCAAACAGGTGTAATTTTATACATTGTATTTTTGTATATCATCATCTGTCATCAAAATTTATCCCAATAAAATGTATGAGACAATTTGTGCATCAAAATTTAAGCATACTCCTAAAGGATATTCAGTTGTTTTTGTGTTTGATTTGAAATAGTAAAAAGTCGCTATTTATTTGTAAATCATTATTTTCAAAAGATTTCTTTTGTGTAGGATGTATGGGGGCTCCTAACACATGTAGTATAAGTTCTTCAATGTTTCCTTTCAGAAATAAGGAAACTATGGAACAAAGAACTCAAATTACTTGCTCCAAGTCAATCAGGTAGTGAGCAGCAGAAGCAGGACTAGAACACCATGTTTTCTGACCTGAATAGAAATGAGGATCTTTTTCTCAGGAGACAAAATGAGAGAATCTTGTTAATTCAAAATTGAGCATATTTAAGTACCTTAAAGTACCCATATCTACCTCCCCAGTCCACCCCGATTCCCACTCTCCACCAAAACTGATCCATTTAAATGGTACAATAAAACTACTACCTCAATGATCCGGCTGTCAATCCTATTATAAGGATGCCAGAGGCCCCGGTCGTCACGCCACTGCCATATTGCTCCATCTGTGTTCTGTGCATTTCCCTTTTTCAGCATAGTATCAACAGCAAAAATTCCTTCCTTGGGTAAACATGGCATAAGTTCGCTGAAAAAGCAAAGCAACACCATTACTTTCAGAATTCCCTTAGTGACAAGCAACAGAATATATATGAAAGTTATGTTTATGTAAATATATATATGCTTTTTTTGTTTGATATTTAAGCAAACAGGAAGAGTCCTGCAATTATACCCAAGGTATTAATCATTGGATCATTACAGCCCCCATCCTAGGAAGCAATGTGACCATTTTGGGGAAATATTAATCTCAAAATACCCCCACATAAATCCTGTCTATCAGCACAATCTTTACCAAATCAGAGATGTCAATTCATACAGTTCTTGAGGACTTCGTGGAACAAGATCAATCTGTTCCTGACAACTTCCATTGGAGGCACCACATAGGAGAAAGTGAAGTGTTTCTGCAATGTCTGTAAAACCAACAACAAAAAACGAAAGCCTATGAAACTTAACTTTGTAATTAATTTAAAAGAGAATCATTCACTATGCAAGACTTTATTTTCTAAGTTACAGAAGTGAAAAGTGACAAACCCAAATGATTTACTGTAACAATAATTGAAAGGACAATTTATGAAGATTTAACCATTTCTTTTTTAGGACCTCAGGCTGAGCCCTAATCTTTCAGCTTGGTACCTAGTTAGAAATCAAACTCACCTCCCACTCCCTTGGGGATGTGTGGTGGCAGGAGGAGCACATGCTTAGCAATAGACAATGCCAAGGATCAGACCTTCTTAATGTGTTCAAAATAGTCTTCAAGTCTAGTAAATTTATGTTTTTATTTATATATACTGAAAACACAGCCAGTAGGATACAAATAGTCAAGAGACCACCTGAATTTTACCATATTATTATCAAGGAAAATATCTCCTTATAAAATACTAAACCTTCCATTAAAATAGAGATCAATAAAATATCATATTGTCAGTCCCCAGAGTCCTTTTAAGAAGGAATTAGAATGAGTCCTAGTTGGTACTAGTTGGTTGGTGTATAAGAACTCAGTGGGAAAAAATGTGCATTTACAGGATTCTCCTCCCAAAATCTAAAATCTAAAGACAGGACTAGGTCTTTGTTGGCCTCCCCTATGTTTCTAAAAATATTACTCACATGTAATATTTCATTAGTGTTAGAAAATAATCAGCAAATTCTCTATTATTTTACTATTAACTTCATTATTTTTTAAATGCGTCCAGGGTTTGATCCTGTGTGGAGGGGGACAAGCGAGCAAGTGAGAGAGAGATATTGTCCAGGGCACAATGGAAGGTAGGGACTGAAATTAATTCATTACAGGTACCCATTTTACTATTAATTTTAACAGTGAAATAGATTGCCTACCTGGGTTCTATCACCAGAACCCTGTATTGTCCATCCACTGAGGACTACCTGGAGTAAACCCTGAGTGCTGTGTCAAGTTTATTCCTTGACTGGTTATCGATGGATCCTTAAAGAGCTCCCAGAATGAGAAATTGATTCCCATTCCCCTATCCCCTTGAAGGGTAAAGAAATCTTAGTAATTTTTATGAGTGGCAAATAATCCACAGACAGGAGGTTTTTGTAAAAGGGCAAGGAGGTTGGGTGTAGAGTCCTTTGTCAGCCTGTCACAGCTCCAAAATACCTCTAGCCAGCTAGTAATCTGCCCCCAAACTATTAGGCTCTCAACATCAGACCTGGAAGGTCGTAAGTGGACAACAGACAGAGATAATACCTGAGCACTGGAAGGTATGCCCAAAACCATAAACCAGAATTTCAATTTTTTTAAAACTATTTATTTATTAATTGGTTGGTTTTGGGCAACACCCAGTGGTGCTTGAGGGTTACACCTGGCTCTGCACTCAGAAATCGCTCCTTACAAGCTGGGAGACCATATGGGAATCGAACAGGGTCCCTCCCAGGTCGACTGCCTGCAAGGCAAACACCTTACCGATGTGTAATCTCTCCAGCCCCCCCTCCATTTTATTTCTTGAAATGTAGTTTTATCAACTCTTGTAGAAATTGTGAATGTATGAAATAGCATCTTATAAAGCTTCTTTCATTTTCTTTTGAGATTAGGTGGGTTTTTTTTGTTTGATTTTTGTTTTTTGGGCAACATCAGATGTTGCTCTGGGGTTACTCCTGGTTATGCACCCAGAAATCGCTCCTGGCTTGGGGACCATATGGGACACCTGGGGATTGAACCAAGGTCTATCCTAGGTTAGTTCGTGCAAGGCAAACGACATACTGCTAGCGCCACTGCTCCAGCCCAGAGATTAGAGAATTTAGAAAGTTCTTATTTCCTTTTTTTTTTTTTTTTTTTTGGTTTTTTTGGTCACACCCGGCAGTGCTCAGGGGTTACTCCTGGCTCCATGCTCAGAAATTGCTCCTGGCAGGCACGGGGGACCATATGGGGCACCGGGATTCGAACGGATGACCTTTTTGCATGAAAGGCAAACGCCTTACCTCCATGCTATCTCCCGGGCCCCTATTTCCTTTGTTTTTACAGAAGAAAATAAATCTAATGTGCTCTATCAGAATGGATGGTAAAGTCCCCAAGGTGTGCAAAATAAGTAAAAATAGTCAAACATAGTGAAAGGGAAATAAATCCCAAATTCAAGGTTGTATTTATGATAATGAGGACCCAAATATAAAGAAATCTATAGTGAAACTTTAGTAAATGTAAAGTCCAAGGAGTTTCTAAAGATTTAGTATAAAAAGTACACTATATATGACTACCCAAGAATTAAAACCTTTCTTTTTTAGCTTTGGGGCCACATCCAGCACCACTCAGGGGTTACTCCTGCCAGGTTCAGAGGACCATTGGAGATGCCACGGACCAAACCCGGGTCTGTCCCAGGTCAGTCACATGCAAGGCAAATGCCCTACTGCTGTGCTATCACTCTGGCCCCAAGAGTTAAAATCTTAAACTGACCTAAGCAGAAAGCATACTGTTCCAAGGCAAAAAGAAACGATGTTTTCTGGAATACCATGTCTATGAGCTAACTCACAGACAAGAAAATAATTAAATGTAAAGCTGTCCCCCCATGCTTAGATTACTTCATATTCTTTCTGAGGAATTGTCAATTTTCCTAATGTCAAAAATACTGACATCCCCAAGGTTTAAAATAGAGATGAAACCGCCTACAATTAAGATGCTTCTGTGTTTAAGTGAATACTTTATTAGTAATAATCCTAAAACAAATAGGCTGAAGTTCAATGTTTCAGTGTAAAATATATTAGAGAAAGTCAATCAAAATAGCAGTAAAAAGGAACTATCTGCAGATCAATGGGTAAGATTAGAGAAAGTTTAGAAACAATGAAGTAGCAACATCAAAACAAATTATCTGTATAACTAAGTCCCAACTTTTGTGAGTAAGGAAGCATTCTACAATCAGGTCAACTGCTACATCTAATTAACAGTAAGTGGATGACAACAGTTAAGTGATAATATGAAACTGAATTCTAATAAAAAAAATTACACTAAAGATAATGTGTAAGTAGAAAGCAATAACTTGGGTTTTAGTATTACAAAAAACGCTAGTGGGAAAAATAAATACAAATTAATCTAAAAAGCCTGCAGATGAAGTATTCATCTATTGCTCAACTTTAATGGCACATCAAACATTTTTTAACCTTAACGTCTGATAACAATGATATTTAACAACTTGTCCAATTTCTCTGACTTAGAATTCCTTTATTACTCTGAAAAGACACACATTCCCTCCTCACATGTAAAATAAAACTACTTACTTTGCTTCATAAGTTGAACAGCTAAAGTTGGACAGTTGGAACACATGAGAGAAAACATGCGAACCACCATTATAAACATTCCAGAACTTAAAATTGGCGGAGTCACTACCAATAGTTGTTGAACATTTGTAAGCAGATCTTTGGAGGCAACCTGCTGGAGTAAATTCTAAACAAATGCATGAAAAAAAGATATCGTTAATGTTGTGATTTCCGCCATTTAACAGATTCATGAAAATGCCCTCAAAGACTACATAAATGCTTACTTACTTCTTCATGTTGGAAGTTGTCCACTAGACGTGCAAAACAAAGGCAAGTGCTTTCCACAGATTTTTTGTCCTGAATGTTAATAAAGGATAAGGCTTATTAATAAAAATATTTTGATCATACTTTATAACCATATCTTCTTCCCAACCACAAATTCCTCAAGGCCTACTCAATTAGATGTGGATTCTGAAATGAGTGTAAACAAGGAACAGGCAATAGCTTGATTCAAAATCAAAACTCGGGGCCTGAGTGATAGCACAGCATTTGCCTTGCATGCGGCTGACCTAGGACAAACCTGGGTTCAATCCCCAGTGTCCTATGTGGTCCCCTGAGCCAGGAGCAATTTCTGAGTACACAGTCAGGAGTAACCCCTGGGCATCACCTGGTGTGGCTCAAAACCTAAAACAAGCAAATCCACAAAAAAGAATTAAAAAAGTAAAAGCAAAATCACACTGAGAGAGCCTGTGGTTTAAAAAGGACTCAACAAATAACAACAACAACAACAACAACAAAAACCAGAAAGGAACACCCTTATAGGTTCTATAACTCAAATATCTAAGAATTCAAAGTAGAAACCTTTAAAGAATTCACATACACTAAAATATTGAAAAGGCTAAACATTTGGAAATGGGTCAGATTTGTTAATGTGAAAAATAAGCCATATATTTGCTATATTCACTTTGAATAATAGTAAAAGTACTAGTGATTTCAGAGAAAACATCTGAAATAATTCCAAGAACAGAATGAATAATGTAATGTTAATGGTGTAGCAAGTATTTTAATATACCGTATTTGCCAGCGTTTACGATGACCCCCTAATTTTAACCTATGTTAAAACATAGGTTTAGGCCTATATTCGCTGTATCAGACAGAACGTTCCCCTGCTGCAACTGTATGTACCACAGTGAGCCAATCACAACAAGCAAAGGTTCAAAGGTTATACTGTAATAGACATCCTCTCTGACTCTGGCCAATCTGAGCAGGCTTTTTACAGTGTAGATTCGGGTCCAGAACATTATCTAATTTGCATGCATCAAAAGCCTGGTTGGATTGGCTGAGTTAGAGAGGTGGTCTGAGTAACCTTGCAGTGATTGGTGCAGGATAGAGTTGGAAATTTTGTTTTGTGGCAATATTCAGCCAATTTTCGATTAGCAGCATAATGAAACATTTTTCGCGATATACGACCCCCAATTTTCGGTTGACTTTTTTTGTTTCAAAAGTCGTCTGTTTATACACCGGAAAATATGGTAGCACTCTTTACCCTCATTGATGGATAGGTTTCAAATGCAAAGAACACTTTACATTTGTGTCTCTATAAAGTAAAAGTCATCCAGACTACTTAATTTCAGAAATAATGGCATTGTGTTCCTAAATCATCTTATGCAAAATACTTGAGATTGCAACAATTATTTCAATCTTTTACCTACTCTCTCTCTTTATTTTATTATTATTATTATTATTATTATTTTTTTTTGGTTTTTGGGTCACACCCGGCAGCGCTCAGGGGTTACTCCTGGCTCTATGCTCAGAAATCACCCCTGGCAGGCACAGGGGACCAATGGGATGTCAGGATTCGAACCACTGTGCTTCTGCATGAAAAGCAAATACCTTACCTCCATGCTTTCTCTCTGAACCCTAAATCTCTTAATCTTAATGTATTTTATGTTACCAAACTTGCTCAGTTTTTAAGCAAATTATCTATACTTGTTAAAAGCCAATTTACAAAATTCACTTTCTGTACAAAAAACATGGTTAAATTTACCATCTCACTCATCCTTGACCTCAGTTAGCTCTGCCTCTTAAGATTGTACAAACCAGCCTTGTGGATTTCAGCTCCTAATCAACTGTTCCATCCCCTTTAACAATCCCAGCTCCAATCTACATTTTCCCCCCATTTATTTCTATTGCAGACCCTAACTCATCTCTTCTGATCTTAATATATATTATTCTAGTCTTATTTACCTTTCCAAAATGAGATTCTGACCATAACATGTAATAAATACTCATTGTTTGATGAATTACCCTACCCCTTAAAGTCAGAATAAAGATATCAAATACATAAAACAAAGTTCATTTGGGTAAATACACTCATACTTTATGAAAAATAATATGGCATATGACTGGATAACACATGAAAAGCATAAATCAGAACATCTCCAATTTAAAAATCCAGTCAGTATTTAAGAACATAGTTGAAAATAGCTCTTAAAAATAAAATAAAAGGTTTCTATTTTACCTGATGGGTTAGCCTTTGGGTAAGCAATGGGAGGGAATCTGCCACAAAATGAAATTCATCTGGTGTGATACTCTGGCAGCAATTGGCTGCAATTGCTAGTGCATTTCTTTGGGCATTGATGCTGAAGAACTCCAGATAGAGTAGGCAGTCTGCCAAACCACCCTAAAAAAAAGGCATTAAGTGAAGAACTATCCTACTTATAAGAAAAACACAAAACAAATTAAAACACTTTCATACATTGATTACAATCTGTAAATATAAAAACATAGACCTAAAAATCCAATAGTAAAACAAAATCTAATATTTAGGTAACAATACTTACCGCCTGCAGAATGGCTTTACTGTGTCTCCTTGATAACATCTCCAAGGCAGTCAAGGCCTGCTCTGCCACATCAATGCACTGAATCACTTGCAGCTGGGAACATATAATTAGGTGACTTAAGGTTATCATCCAAGTTCAATTCTAGTCACTTGTCTCAAACATAATATTTATCATTTCAGTCAATCGATACAATCCTTTAACATGAAACTCACATAGGAAACCAGTTATCTTTAAGCTTAAGCAACAATAATCCCTATCCAATTTACTGGTTTGAAGTTACTAAAAAATATTTTATACAAAAATAAACCAAATCTAATCAGAACTAAATCTTTATATTTAAAATGGGCTGCATTCATTCTATGACAAATTGGGTTTTAAACTTTATATCCTATTTCAAAGTTTATCGTCCAATTATTTTATTTTATTTATTTTTTTATTTATTTTGGTTTTTGGACCCTGGCTATGCACTCAGAAATCACTCCTGGCTAGGACCATATGGGACGCCGGGAATAGAACCAAGGTCTGTCCTAGGTTAGCACATGCAAGGCAAATGACCCCAAGTCCACAAGGAGTAATTTCTAAGCAGAGAGCCAGGAGTAACCAAAATGCTGATGGATGTAGTGCAGAAATATAAATGTAAATATAAACATAAATGTTTTATTAGTGTTAACTTTCAACTATTGACTACCACATATATAAAACTTTTCTAGAATGGTATCTAGAAAATATACTTTCATTTAATAACGGATACTAAAAAACATGTCTTTTAGGGGCCCGGGAGATAGCATGGAGGTTAAGGTGTTTGCCTTTCATGCAAAAGGTCATCAGTTAGAATCCCGGTGCCCCATATGGTCCCCCGTGCCTGCCAGGAGCAATTTCTGAGCATGGAGCCAGGAGTAACCCCTGAGCACTGCCGGGTGTGACCCAAAAACAAAAAAACAAAACAAAAAAAAAAAGTCTTTTAAAACAGCCTTACTATTTGAGAAACTACTTTAGGAAAACAAAAAATTTGAGCCAATTTCATCCCCTAACCCTCTCAATCCCAAAAGTAAAAGATATAGAAGCTATGTATTGTTGGTTTAGTAACATATATATACTTTGAAGAAGTCATACAGAAACAGTATTACCTTTTCCAAAAAGACAGGAATTGCATCTACTACAACAGCAGATGAGCGAGGAAGTGCTTCCATCATGTATGTTAAGGCTCGACAGGCATGATTCATCTAGAAAACAAAAAAGGATTTATATTCAATACAAACATCACATTTAAATTTGGATTGTCTTTTAAAAATATAAAGCACATACTCACAATATCAAAATTATGCTCCATCTGTAGTAATGTTATCTGTTAATAAAAGTAACAGTGTTAGTGGCTGTGCTTGAAAAAAAAAATGCCCTCAAAGTATTTCTCATTATCTAAGATGAGAAAGTATCTCTAGACTATTATCATGAATACTGTTAAGTTAAATCCTCATTCACAAGAAATTATTATACTTAGGATATTATCAAGTTGAAGACCACGAATGTACACACAGGAATGATTATATTAAGGACGGTACTAGTTACATACAACAGCTCTAACTTGGAAACCATGCTAAATAGCAGCTCAATATCAACATCAGAAACAAACCTTCCTGAAGCTTGCAACCAACACCTCTGGTCTCTTTCTCTCTAACATGACACTGAAGACAGCAGTGCAATGACATTTATCAAACCCACAAATGTCAATTCAACTTCAAAATCACAGCCTAAACTAGCAAATACAGTAATACTGTGCCAGTATCATTTAACTCAGTTGTAAAACTACAAATATAGTATTTACACACAATATTGATCATTGAAAAAACAAACTGTAACAATAGCCAAATTATTTATATTTTAATTTTCCTGTGGAAAAAACTTGAGGTTCAACTATGTTTTTCAAAACCACTGGGCTATAGACATCACATCCTCTTGAAGTCATCAAAGCAACCGAAGAGATCTCCTAGCTGGGGAAACACTATCTTCCAGTTAAATTTTAAATATAAGCCATTTGGTGCTATTGAATTAGGCAAATAAACACAGTGACATATACAGACACAACACTTAGTTACAGAAAACACCCAATTGGAAAGAGTTATGAGATTAACAGAAAGAACAAAGTCTTCCATTTTTTAAGGTGAAATCAATCTACACAAAAAACTGCTATGAATACAATCCCAATCACCACATGATTATGACTTCCAATTCTAAACCTATGGATTAATACCTACTTATTCAATTGCAGTTCAAAATAAAAGCAAATAAAATAATGAAAATAAATTTAAAAAGCAGTAGTCATTATTAATGCATGAGCTAAAATGTGCAGATCTATTTTTTAAACACTTAAACCAAATCAACAATCAACAAATCAAACTGAGAGACTGGGAAAATAGCACAACAGGGCATTTGCATTCCACACGGCTGACCCAGGTTCAATTCCTGGCATCCCATATGGCTCCCAACTCTGCCAGTGTGAGTTCTGAGCGCAAAGCCAGGAATAACCCGAATGCCTACCGGGTGTTACCCAAAAACAAACAAACAAACAAACAAACAAACAAACAAACAAACGGAACTGAATAAATCTTTCAACAGTTCTAAGTAACAGCTTCTCAATAAAGCTTAAAGTTACTAATAAAACCACACCTCAATTATAGCATAAAGTAAATCTACTACTTACTTTACTTCCTAATTACAAAGTAAAAAATGTTGAATTCAACTACAACTACTAAAGAAACATGAAAATGTGCATAAGCAAGGCCGGAGAAATAGCATGGAGGTACAGGGTATTTGCCTTGCATGCTGAAGGAATCCTGGCATCCCATATGATCCCCCAAGCCTGCCAGGAGTTATTTCTGAGTGTCAAGCCAGGAGTAAACCCCTGAGCACTGCTGAGTGTGACCCCCACCCCCCAAAAAACCAAAACAAACAAAAAAACAAAAAAAAGAAAATGTGCATAAAGCAAAATCTAAAGCATGAAGATTAATGGAGCTGGAGAGGGAGAGAGTACAATATGCCGTGTGCTTGCATAACATGTGCCCATCCTAAGTTAAATCCCTGGCACCATATACTGTCCTGCCAGGAGTGATACTGAGTGCAGTCAGGAATAAGCCAGCCTGACACTACCAGGTGTGGTCCAGAGAACAAGCAATAATCATAATCATAATGAACCATGATGGTTCAGTGGGTAGTAAAATGGTGTCATCTCATTCCATTTACTGCCTTCTATGCAAGACTCAGTTCCAACATATGATGGATTTAAGAGCAATAAAACCTACAAAGACTCAAAGAAATTGCATTACCAGACGTTTAAGCAGATTAATTCAAAGGACAATACTCAGTTTTCTATTACGGTTTCTTTTTTTTTTTTTTTTTTTTTTTTTTTTTTTTTTTTTTTTTTTTTTTGGTTTTTGGTTTTTGGGTCACACCCGGCAGTGCTCAGGGGTTACTCCTGGCTCCATGCTCAGAAATTGCTCCTGGCAGGCACGGGGGACCATATGGGGCACCGGGATTTGAACCGATGACTTTTTGCATGAAAGGCAAACGCCTTACCTCCATGCTATCTCCTGGGCCCCTCTATTACGGTTTCTATCCTGACTTGAAAGCTTTTAGAGCTACCAAAGACTCCAAGCATGAAAGAACATAGGAAAAAAAATGAAGCAGTCTTTTA
>PVKC010029536.1:0-15091 GCA_004027635.1 Crocidura indochinensis
AGGATGGGAACTGAGGTGGACGGAGGACTTTTTGGTGATGGGAGTTACCCTGATTTTATGTTAATTTGTACCTAAAATATGATTGCTAACGATATGTAACCCAACATGTTTAAAAATAAAAATTATATTAAAAATATGCCCAAGAAAAAATAAAATAGATCGCAGGGCATTTGGAAATATGCACAAGAAAAAATAGAGTAAAATAGCTTATCAGTTTTTAGATGTAGGGGTCAACCTAGGCAAAAATAGAAAAGGAATCTCTCAGGACTTTATATTTTTTAAGGTTGTCTGCTGATAGGCTATGTGAAATATTCCCGTTTCTGCTCTTAATGTACTCATCTATGCTTTGTCTTGTTTTGTTTGCATTTTCTGCCACATCCCACTATGCTCATAGGTTAATCCTGGTTCTGCACTCAAGAATCACTCCTGGTATTTCTCACGGCACCATATGGATTGCTAGGTATCAAACAAGGCTTGGTTGCTTGCAAGGTAAGTGCCTTACACACTGTACTATTTCAGTGGCCCCTGTACTCATTGAATTTTGTTGTGATTACTAACTGTTCTGAATATCTCTGTCAATGTAAACAATGGCACATGTGTTGGGATCAAGACTGGGGGAGCAATAGTGTAGTGAATATGTGGAGAGTCTGTATTCTCAGGCATATCCAGGCAATCTGAAGCATGGGCAGTTCTTGTATGTCTCCTTATGTTCTTTTTTGTTCATCTCATTCTCTGCAACCAACCACCACTGGAAGAAAATCAAAGATACCGATCCAACTAGCTTTCGACAGAAGTCTAGTAGTAGTCTTTTAAAACACAATAATAACTTTGTAGACTAGACAGTATTCATGCAATTGAAAACAACATATGGCCTTCAATAAAATGAAAGGTACATTAAGAAAATTAAGCTTTAAAGAATGTTTTTAATAAGTAATCATGAATTTAAATAAAATATTCTCTTTAAATACAAAAAAAAAAAACCAGAAGTGCTTACCTATTTTTTAACTTTAAGAAACTGATGTTAGAAATCTAAGTGATTTGTTCTTTTTCACACCCACCCCAAAAGATAAAGCTTAGCACACAAAACTAGTGACATTTTTCAATAAAGAATATTTAAGGAGGGACCGGGCGGTGGCACTGGAGGTAAGATGTCTGCCTTGCCTGCGCTAGCCTAGGACGGACCATGGTTCGATCCCCCGGTTCTCATATGGTCCCCCAAGCCAGGAGCAACTTCTGAGCACATAGCCAGGAGTAACCCCTGAGCGTCACTTGGGTGTGGCCCAAAAACAAAAACAAGCAAAAAAAAAAGACAAAGAATATTTAAGGAGTAAGAATCCAACTCATTATCTCCAAATTTATTTCCACCAAACTCTATCTGCCATATCATGTTTTTGTTTTGATTTGATTTGGGGCCACACCCAGTCTTTCTCAAGGCTTTCTCTAGAAATTTTGCATTTAGGAATCACTCCTAGGTAGGCTCAGGGGACCATATTGGATACCAAAGATCTAATCTAGGTTGGACTCATGCAAAGGAGGTACCCTGCCTACTGTAGTATCCTTTCCCCCATCCCTATTTGAAGTCTTGTGTCTTCTATATGCATAGCCTGTCATTAGACATAGCTTTAAAAATTTAAGAAGCATGTTTAAAGTGTACTGCTTATTTGTGCTTTACCAATTCTATACAGAGTTGTGGAAATAAACTCAATCCATTTGCTAGAGTTCACAATACTCTCACTTTCTTTCTTTTGAAAATTCTTCATACTGTTTTTCTGTAGAAATCATTTACATTTAAGATGTAATATGGAGCTGTGAAATGTAGTCATGGAAACCTTGACAGTAGGAGAAAAAAAGAGAATTGGGGATTTAGTGAGGTTTTTAAAAAATTTTTTCAAATACAATAGTCCTTTTAGCAAAATCAGTTGTGCCATATGGTAAACTGTGTGTGGTAATTTTCTAAGCTTTCAAATAGAATCTTGCAAAATGTGATCAACTGCTAAGTTATTGCACTACAGTTGAGCCCAAATTCTACTCCTGCTCACTTTTCCCAAACATACAAAATGTCAATACTTTAATATACTGCAAGTACTTATTTCAGTTTAATTTTAAGAACCCCCAAATAAAGATATATAGGATAGATTAGAGTTCCCTAAAATATTAACCCCCAAAAAATAAGATAATTGTTTTGAAATATCTCTGAAAATCCACTGCTAACCAGATCTTTAAAACTCTAAATTGACCTGTATTAAGTTCCTACTGTTTTTCTAATATTTCATAACCAAAAACTTATCAATATTTTTCTAAAAGTACATCCATATGTACAAGGCTTTTGTTTTGAAAATAAAATAAAGTTTTATAGCATAATAGAGAGACTTGTTACTTTTTTATGCATCTGCATGCTTGCTAAGGCAATTTTGTTTTCCATGGTGTCCTGCAGCTGAAGGACACTTTGCATCTGGCTCAGGAGTTTTTGCAACAGTTCTTTCCATAACAACCGTCCAAGTTTCTTCTTGTATAACATTTTATTTCATTGACCCAAATAAAAAAAGGAATATACTAAAAAATAAATTACATTAACACAATTCACCCTCTTCAATCTTGTACAAATCTAGGTCCTCAAGTATAAATCTGTCTTTGTGTACATATGACTGGCATACACTTCCTTCTGACTCAATGATGTATAAACTAAAAATGTAATCTTTTCTCACATATCCAATATACAATGGTAAGTCTTTTTGTTTGTTTTTGTTTTGGGGTCACATCCAGTAGTACTCAAGGGTTACTCCTGCCCATTCACTTAGAAATAACTCTTGGCAGGCTCAGGAATTATATAGGATGCTAGGAATCTAAACTGGACTGGCTGTTTGTAAGGGAAACATCCTACCCGCTGTGCTATCACTCTTACCTCTACACTGTTTAATCTTGACTACAATATCTACCACGAATGCTCTTAACTTAAAAAATTAATATACAACTGCCACAAATTCATAGAAATTTTGGAACCCTAAATT
This sequence comes from Crocidura indochinensis, assembly GCA_004027635.1. Taxonomy (NCBI): domain Eukaryota; kingdom Metazoa; phylum Chordata; class Mammalia; order Eulipotyphla; family Soricidae; genus Crocidura; species Crocidura indochinensis. The sequence goes on from PVKC010029536.1 coordinate 3,009, forward strand.
ACAATGTAAAGGACTTAAAGCTTTCATGCTAAATAGTCTTGCCTCCAAAGTGGAATAAAAGAAAATGAATTTTATAATGTGACCAATAAGAGTGATAGTTCGGACACATGTTGCTCCCCATAGGGTGCCATCTCACAATTACGTGAACAGGGAGTGCTGACTTGCTTTCTTCTCAGCATAAGTATCTTCACAAATAACAGAACCAAAGTCATTGTTCTTGCAAAGGAACTATTTGGCTCCAGGGAAATGACCCTCAATTCTATATTCTGTATAGAACTTGGGTTGACTATGTTGAAGATTCTTCAGCCATCATCATGCTAGTATTTATTTGAAAATACATTTTCCTTTGTAACAGTATTTTTTGTTCTAGTTAAATTTATGATGATCAAGTTAAAAAAACAGTTATTTCTATAACTTTAGCAGATTAATGTCTTGTTGTCTACAGTGACAGCACTTCTCCCAACATTGGTCTCTCAAAGTCTTATTTTATTGTCTATGGATTTAATTCTAGTAAAGTTCAAAGGCTAAACACGACACTCATGGTTCTTTCCCACTCCTGGTTCTATTCAAGACACATTTACTCCAAGCCTTAATCACAACTATTTTGGGTATATTAATTAGATTTTGATGGGAACTTGACCTTAATTTTTCTATCAGACCTTTTGCTCATCTGAGTCTATCAAGTCACAGTTTAAAATTTTGAACATAAGTACTACGAAAGGATGTTTTTCTCACTACTGATTTTATCATAATAATTACATCTTTGTTTTGATGAATAGCTGATTCAAACTCGAGATTTTAGAGTTTCCTATGGTGTCTTTAAATTCTTACCAACAAAACAATTTTTTTCTAAACTTCTTGTTCTTGTTCTTCTTGTTCGTGTTCTTGTTCTTGTTCTTTCTGTACTTGTTCTTTTTCTTCTCGTTCTTTCTCTTCTTCATCATCATTTTTTCTTGTTCTTCTTATTCTTGTTATTCTTCTTCATCTTATTTGTTTACTTTATTCTTTTTTCCTTCTCTTCTTCATCTTCTTTTTCTTCTCCTTCTCTTCTTCTTTCTCTTATGCCCTACCACTTGCACCACTGCTCCAGCCCAAATCTTGTTCTTGTTATTTTTCTTCTTTTCCCTTTTCTTTTCCTCTTCTGCCTCTTCTTCTTGCTCTTCTTTTTGTTGTTCTTCTTGCTCTCCTCCTTTTCTTTGTCTTTTTCTTCTCTTTTTTTGCAGCATGTTTCAATCTCGTAGTAGCTATTAACTTATACTTCTGAAATATCCTCAGAAAGCTTTATAGATATTTCTGTTCTCAGAGTAAATGTAGCAACAGTTTTGATTTGTTTTCTTTTAGCCAACCCAGAGGTGCTCAGAGATTACTCCTATTTCTGTGTAGATGAAGCCATTGATATCTGATTCCCATTGCTTTCTTGATGGGGTGGGTGGCTTCATGGATGGGACAGCAGAAGATGAGAGCTAACAGATTCAAACCTTCCAGTAGCAATTTTGGGGAGATTACTCATTTTATTTTAGGGGAGAGTATGATACTTTTAATGTGCCTCAGCCAATCATGTTAGGTTGTGAGATCTTGTGTTTAGGGGAAAACAAGTTGTGAGCTCTGTGTGTTTAGGAGATTAGAGGAAAGTAAAGTGTGTGCTCTGTGTGTTTAGCAACATTTATGTGCTTAGAAATCAGTCCAAGTGGGTTTGGAAGACCAATTGGGATTCTGGGAATTGAACCTGGCCACATGCAAGGCGAACCTTACCTACTGTACCATTTCTTGGGCCTGTGTAAGAAATATTTTTATGAGACATTTTACCAATTTGTTTTTTGGATCACACCCGGCAGTGCTCAGGGGTTACTCCTGGCTCCATGCTCAGAAATCGCTCCTGGCAGGCACAGGGGACATATGGGGCACCGGGATTTGAACCGATGACCTTTTGCATGAAAGGCAAACGCCTTACCTCCATGCTATCTCCCGGGCCCCTATTTTACCAATTTGTAATATGTAACTATTCGTTCAACTTTCAAATTAACTGACTGTGTGGTCTTGAAGTCAAATGCTTAATATTTTGACATAATAGCACCTCGTTTTCCTCACCAATTTACATTTTACTCAGTTATGTTACAATACTACATAATAAACTACCCTAAAATTCAGTAATTGAGAGCCATGATAATTTATGAATAATTTATGAATAATTTTAATTCATTTTTGTGCTGACTAAAGTACTGCTGGTCGGGATAAATTTAGTTCTGGATTCTCTAATAGTCTACAGCTTGACTGGACTTGGTTTCATTGTTCTAGTCTTTGTTTTCAAAGAAACAATTATGGAAAATAGAAATAGGATCTTAGGGCTGGAGACATTACTGCAGATAAGGTTGACCCAGATTCAAATTCTGAAATTACATATGGTTCCCTAAACCCCACCAGGAGTGGTCCCTGAGCACAGAACCAAGAGTAAGCCCTGAGCACTGCCAGATATGGCCAGAAAACAACCAAAGCAAAACAAAACATAAATGACATCTCTCTCAAAAAAAAAAGCGAACATGATAACTGCACAGTAGAAAATAAATAAGTGTGCACTCTAAGTGAAGGGCCTTTCTCCTTAAAAGCAATTCATGAGTTTATGCATGAACTGCTCTATTCCTATCAGTCTATGGAAACTGAGTTTGGAGAATCAACCCAAGAAAATGTTAAAGTGTTAGTCACCATACTTGTAAGTAATAAAGTGCTTTGTTTTTATAAAGGCAGTTTGTATTATTACTTGAATATAGCTAGAACCCAAAAAACTGTGACAGAATAACTGGTAAGCTTGTATGTATGTTTAAAACACCTGACCCTGTGTTTCTTAACATCGGAAGCAAAGCAAGACATATAGTTAAGCCCACTAACTTAAGAGAAAGCATTCATGGGGCCAGAGAGATAGCATGGAGGTAAGGTATTTGCCTTGCATGCAGAAGGACAGTGGTTCAAATCCAGGCATCCTATATGATCCCCCAAGCCTGCCAGGAGCGATTTCTGAGCGTAGAGCCAGTAGTAACCCCTGAGCCTTTCTGGGTGTGACCAAAAAAAGAAAAAAGAGGAGGGAGAGAAAGAGAGAGAGCATTCATAAAGCATAGTTTTCCCAAAGAGGAAGAGTAGGGAAGGTAAGAAGTGGTAACTTGCTGAATGGAAATATAAGTGGTTATATTTCCATATATAATATATATTTACATATATATATATATATATATATATCTGTTCTTATTTTATTTTGGGTGAGGCATACCTAGTGGTACTCAGAGTTTACTTCTGGCTCTGCTCTCAGAAATAGCTTCTGGCAGACTTGGAGGACCATATGGGATGCCAGGGATTAAACCTGGGTCAATGATATGCAAAGTAAATACTGTCCCCTCTGTGCTCTTACTCCAGACCCTATATGACTAGTTTTCGAATTCTCATGTATAAACACGGATTTGGGTGGGGGGTTTGAGCCACAGCTGGTGACAGTCAGGGGTTACTCCTTGCTATGCACTCAGAAATTTCTCCTGGTTTGGGGGACCATATGGAATACTGTGGATCTATTCAGGTCTGTCCTGGATCTGTTGCATGCAAGGCAAACACCCTATTGCTATAATATCAATCCAGCCCCAAGAAATCTATTTTCTCATAGATAACTTTCAATAGGTATTGGATCTGATCTTACTACTTGGTATCAGGAATATAGGACAAAATGCTTGTATAGATGTGAGATATTAGATTCTGAAGTTAAAGAGAGGTGACTACAATCAAAAAGAAAAGAACCTGAATCTTCAAAACTTTAAAAATTAATTAAATTCAAATTAATCAAATTGCAAAATCAGTATATATATGTATATACCTATATGCAAGAAATATTAAAAATCAAAACTTCCGGGGCCCGGGAGATAGCATGGAGGTAAGGCGTTTGTCTTTCATGCAAAAGGTCATCAGTTCGAATCCCGGTGCCCCATATGGTCCCCCGTGCCTGCCAGGAGCAATTTCTGAGCATGGAGCCAGGAGTAACCCCTGAGCGCTGCCGGGTGTGACCCAAAAACCACAAAAAAAAATCAAAACTTCCAAATAAAATGATCAGCTTTTGCATATTGTTCAACTATTTTAATTGTGTGTGGCATTATCACAGTCTTTTTATTTGCCTTACATTTCTTTCTCACTGAATTGATATTGTGTTAAAAGTTCACAGTTTGAGAAAAGGAAGAAATCAGAATGTACTAGGCACTGTGGTTATCAGAATATATCTGACATCTGCTGTAAGCAGATTTGTTCCATGCTAATCTTTATTTCGGGGAAGGGCCATATCCATTAGTGCTCAGGGCTTGCTCCTACTCTCTGTGGCTCAGGGATCCCTCCTGGCAGTGCTCATATGCAATACTGTGTATTGAACCTGATTGGCTAGTTTTCTGCTACTGTTAGAAATGTAGTTTTTCTAGTGATCTTTTTCTAAGTAAAATAACATAGAACAAATTGATTTTGCATTAGTTAATTAGCATCAACTTGCATTCATTTTCTTATCATCTCAAGATCTCAAAAAGAACCTACCACATCATATCAAATAGCCTATAAATTCAAAAGACCATTTACATATACAAAAGTAGAAATGAAGAGTAGCATTGCTTCTCTGACTGCTAAACTGAAGGTCCTTCTGACCAAAGAAGATAGTCACTTTATTGTGATTATTAAACAATATTATTATTATTAAACAAACAATGTTTTTACTCTTTAGATTTTCATTGTAAAATAATTCTCTTTGCTTCTCTTTTGGGAAGTAAAACAGGTTATGATATATATATATATATATATATCTTTTGTAAAAAGAGAATGATCATAAACATTTAAAAGTAGGGGAAAGATGGAGAGATAGCTCAACAGGCTTAGCATATGAATTGCTAATGGGAGACATAGAAGTATTTCCTGGCAGCACAAAATCTCCAACTCAGAGCAAATATCTAAGAGTAAATCCAGAACATGGATCCAGGAGTGACTTTGAGTGGTTCTCAAGGAGTGGGATAAACCAATACATATCTGAGTATTCCAATACCAATAATTTCCATTTACTTGAAGGCATCTTTTTAACAGAATTAAGAAAGCACAACAATTATTTTTATGATTGATATAATTAGAGTCAAAACTAATAAAGGCATGTAAGGGGGAATTCTTAGAATAACAAGACCCAAGAGGTAAGAGTTAATTTGTAAAATTTTAGGCATGGTAGGCTGGCAAGTTTAGCCTTTAGGTCACACGATCTTTAAAGAGAAAAATGATGTGGAGCATTTTTGGAGGGGATGTGGAGAGAAAGGAACTCTCATTCACTGCTGGTGGGAATGTCATCTAGTCCATTCTTTATGGAAAACAATATGGAGATTCCTCAAAAAACTAAAAATTGAGCTCCCATAAGATCCGGCTGTACCACTCCTAGGGATATATCCTAGGAACACAAAAATACAATTCAAAAATCCCTTCCTCACACCAATCCAATATCCATTGCAGCACTATTTACAATAGCCAGACGTTGGAAACAACCAAGATGCCTTTCAACAGATAAATGGCTAAAGAAACTGATATATATATATATATATATATATATATATATATATATACAATGGAATATTATGCAGCTGTCAGGATAAATGAAGTTATGAAATTTTCCTATACATGGATGTACATGGAATTTAGTATGCTCAGTAAAATAAGTCAAAGGGAGAGGGATAAGATACAGAATAATAGCACTCATCTATGGGCATTAAGAAAAATAAAAAACATTTTTGAAATAATTCTCAGAGGCAATAGAGATGAGGATTGGAAGGTCCAGCTCACCACAAAGAGTGGTGAGTGCAGTTAGAGAAATAACTGCACTGATAACTAACATAACAATATGAATGAATGAGTGAAGTAGAAAGCCTGTCTCAAATACAGGTTGGCGGGGGGGTAGGGAGATGGAAGATTTGGGGCATTAGTGATGGGAATGTTGCACTGGTGAAAGGTGTTATTTATATGACCGAAACCCACCTACAATCATGTTTGTAATCAAATAATATAAATACAGATATTAAAAAATTAAAAAAAGAAAAATGCTGTGATCTAGTCTTTAGAAAGACTTCTCTGTTTCCATCTGAAATGGTTTAGAGATACTGAGCCAAAGACCCAAAGGATTAGAAGATAATCAGTGAACCTGGGGAAGGAGGTTACTGAACCCTGAATCAGGGATAAAGAGCCATTACTGAGATTGAACTGACTAAAGTTAGTGGCTGATACTATAATCTTATAAAATTTTAATAAGAAAATAAACATGCTAAGAGGTAGTGAAGCATATAATTTTATTTTTATTGAAATGTGATAAAATAGGCAACTTACCTGCCACTAAGCTTAACAAATAAAATACTATTAAGCAGGGAGAGATGCTTAAAAAACTAGTTGTATGCATGCTAGAATTCTTGGTTCATTTCCCAACACCATATGAATCCCTCAGAACTCCTGAAAGCAACTTCCGACTTGCAACACAGAGTTGAGTATTTACCAATGCAAATCAAAGAGCTAGAGAGTAGTACCCCCAGATACTTTCACATGTGCCCCCCCCCAAAAGCAAGGAAACACATTGCTATTTTTATAAAACCTGGAGATTAAAGAGTTAGTACAGTGGGTGGTGTGATTGCTTTGCATGCACCTAGTCTGTGTTCAATCCTTGGTATACCATATGGTATGCTAAATTCTGCCAAGAGTGACCCCTGAGTACAAAGGCAGGAATAAATCATGAGTACTTCCAGGTGTGGTCCCCCAAAAAACAACACCAAAAAAAGAAAACTAAAATAATAACCATTGTTGTTTCCAAAACTAACTCCCACCTCCTGCCTAGAATTTGCTTCTGAAATTTGGTATTCCTTCACGTTCATTTTCTCTTAATTCTCTTATTTCTCTTAATTTTCTCTTATTCCTTTCCTCAATAGTTGACATCACTATCTTTGCCAAAAGATAAAATGTTAATTTGTTAAGCCACAACTTTATGTATAGTATGTCTGCAATCTAGAGAAAACATCTAACTGATTTCCTTTCTCTAGACATTAGGCTTTCTTGCTATGATGATTAGCAGCTTCTTTTCCATATAACATGAATTTATATACAGGAACAGAAGGATAGTACAGCACTAGAACATTTATCTTACATGTGGCTTTGATTTATCTTGCATGACCAGCTTTTATTCTCTTTTTTCTTTTTTCCTTTTTTAAAATAATATCTTTAGGGACCAGGCAGTGGCACTGGAGATAAGGTGCCTGCGCTAACCTAGGACGGACCACAGTTCGATACCCCGGTTCCCCATATGGTCCCCCGTGCCTGCCAGGAGCGACTTCTGAGCGAATAGCTAGGAGTAAGCCCTGAGCGTCACCGGGTGTGGCCCAAAAACCAATAATAATAATAATAATAATAATAATAATAATAATAATATCTTTAGGGGCAGGTGAGGTGGTGCTAGAGGTAAAGTGTTTGCCTTGCAAGCACTAGCCAAGGGAGGACTGTGGTTCGATTCCCCGGCTTCCCATATGGTCCCCCAAGCCAGGGGCAATTTCTGAGCGCTTAGCCAGGAGTAACCCCTGAGCACCAACGGGTGTGACTTCAAAAACCAAATAACTAAATAACTAAATAAATAAATAAAATCTTTATTTAAACACCATGAATACTCAAAGCTTCATGCGATTTTTTTGAGTTCACCAGGGGTCACTTCTGAGTACAGAACCAGGGATAAGCCATGAGCACAGTCAGTTGTGGCCCCAAAACAACAACGATTTTTTTTAACTTGCATCTGTTTTTTTTTTTTTCATTTTCTCCTTAAACATTTGCTAGAAGACAATTATGTGCAAATTTCTTCTTAAAAATCAGAAATGCAATGAAAATGGATATGACAAGTCCATTGTAACTATATTCAGTAGGCATTTGTTTGGGCGGTAGAATTTTGGGGAGTGGGGGTATCATCCACACTAGGTCTTGGTGCTTATTCCTGGATCTGTGCTCAGGGATCTCTCCTGGAGGGATTTGTGGACTAATGGAATGCCAGGGATTGAATCCAAGTTTTTTTGTGTGAAGGCAAGTTTCTTACCTGCTGTACTGTTGCTCTGTTCCTAGGTACTTGTTGAATGTTAGAATAATATAATATTCTCATACCTAAGAATATACAAGTTCACAGCCATAATTTTCCTACTCAAAAAAGAAAAAACAGGGGCCTGGAGAGATAGCACAGTGGTGCTTGCCTTGCAAGCAGCAAGTGAGTATACTCACCAAATATAAAGTCAGCAAAATATACAAGGCTTTTGCTTACAAAACTAGATAAACATATGAATGGAGACAAGATAGTAGTAGGAGATTTCAACACACCATTATTGCAAATAGAAAGATCCTCTAGGCAGAACACTAGCAAAGACATAAAAGCCATAAACAAGAAACTAGAAGAACTAGAACTAATGGGTCCTTACAGGACCTTTAATCATCAACAGATGAATACACATTCTTCTCAAGTGCATAAGGAACTTTCTTTAGAATAGACCACATTTTAGAAAACGAGTCAAACTCACATAAACTCACAAATATTAGAAATATACCAAGCACACTATTAGACCACAATGTTACAGAAATCAAGATTTACCATATTTTAAAAATATGTGGAGAACATATAACACTTGTAGATAAAAAAAAAAACATGCTGCTCAACAACTGCTTGATCAAAGGGGAAATCAAGAAAGAAATCTAGAGATTCCTTGAGACTAACTATAACGAAGAATCAAATTGCCAAAATCTATGAGACACAGCAAAAGCAGAATTAGGGGAAAACTCATAGCCATGCAATCCTACAATAGGAAAGAAGAAAAAAACAATATCAACAATTGAAAGGTAAACCTTAACATGTGGAAAACCAACAGCAAAGGAACTCAAACACATGCAGAAGAAAATAAATATTAAAAACAGAACATAAGGGGCCGGGTGGTGGCGCTGGAGGTAAGGTGCCTGCCTTGCTTACGCTAGCCTAGGACGGACCGTGGTTCGATCCCCCGGTTTCCCATCTGGTCCCCCAAGCCAGGAGCGACTTCTGAGCGCATAGCCAGGAGTAACCCTTGAGCGTCACCGGATGTGGCCCAAAAACCAAAAAACAACAACAACAACAAAAACAGAACATAAATTAACAAGATAAAAACAAAGAAAACAATACAAAGAATTGATGGAACCAGGAGATGGCTTTTTGAAAAACAAACCAAAAGACAAATCATTGGCAAGATTTACAAGGGAAGAAAAGAAAAAGAGAAAGTACTCAAATAATAGAAATGAAAGGTGAGAGATTATAACAGAACCCTCTAAAGCTTATTATGAACAACTTCATTTTGTTAAGCTAAAGAACCTAGAAGAAAGGACAGATTTCTCAACAAATATAATCTCTCAACACTGAATGAAGCGGAAGCAGATAGTCTAAATAAGTCAATCATAAGTAAGGAAAATGCAAAAGTAGTTTGGAAAACCCACAAGTACAAAAGTACAGGACCAGAGATGAGGATACAGGTGGATTTAATAAAACATTTAGAGAAGAGCTACAATCATTGATCCTTAGACTTTTCCAAATTATTGAAGAAATGGTAATCCTCCCTAATACCTTCTATGAAACTAACATAACAATCATTCCCAAAGCTGACACTAAAACTACCAAGAAAAATAACTACAGACCAATCTTATAAACATTGATATTGAATATTCTTTTTTTTTCTTTTTTTTTTTCAGGGGAGAGCGCGAACGTAGTCCCCCACTACCACAAATTATGCAGTCGAGTTTCCCACATTTGGGGTAATCGCAGGGGTCAGCACACCCGGAGTGCAATGGGTGAGCCTCGCCCTGGGGAAACCACCTTCGTGATCATGGTATCTCCCCTGCCAGGTAAGTATGGTATTGAATATTCTTAACAAAATCTTAGCAAATAGCATCCAAATGCCACATCAAGACTAAGTGGGTTTCATTTTGAAGATGCAAGGAGGGTTCAATATAAGAAAATCAATCAACATCATAAAGCACAAAATTCAAAAGAAGGATAAATATAATATGATCACATCAATTGGTGTAGAGAAATCATTGACAAATTCCAACTACCATTCATGATGAAAATATTCAGCAAAAAATATATGGAATGGATCTTTCTCAAGATAGTAACTACTATTTATAAAAATCCCACAGCCAACATTATTATTAATGGTGAAAACTTGAAAGCCTTTTTACTAACATTAGGCACTAGGCAAGGATGACTACTCTCTCCAATCTTATTCAATATTGTATTAGAAATCCTAGCAATAGCAATCATACAAGAAAAGAAAATCAAGGGATTGCAAGTTGGAGAAGAATGTAAACTATTCTATTTGTAGATGACATGATGATATACATCAAATACCCTAAAGAGTCCACAGATAAAGCTTCTAGAAACAACAAACCAATACAACAAAGTGGCAAGCTACAAAGTCAATACACAAAAGAAAGTTGCATTCCTTTATACAAAAACGACTTAGAGAAGAAAGTTATCAAAGAATCTATCCCATTTAAAATAGTATTCAAAACTAAACTCTTAAGTGCCTAAAAATCAAACAACTAAGATAGCTGAGAGAACTGTACCATGAAAACATCAAAACACTTCAGAAAGAAATTGAAGAAGACCTAAAGAAATGGAAGAACTTTCCATGCTCATGGTTTGGAAGAATGACTATCATCAAAATGACCATCTTACCTAAACTCCTATATAGATTCCATCCAATCCCTATTCAAATTTAGACAACATTCTTCAAGGATTTAGAACAATCAATTATAAAGTTTGTGTGAAGCCATAAAAGACCCAGAGAGCCTAATTTAGATGGAAAAACAAGAACTTTAGAGGCATGTCATTACCTAATTTGAAGCTCTGTTATAAAGCCATAGTGATCTAAACAGCAATGTACAAAGACTTGGAACAAAGACAGACTTTTAGACCAATGGGTCAGAAGATAGTATCATGAGAAACCCTTAAGTATATGGTTAATTTATATTTGACAAAAAAGCCAAGAACTTGAAATGGAATAAAGACAGTCTCTTCAATAACTATGTTAGAGCAATTGGATAACCACATGTAAGAGATTAAAGATTAGTCCAAGTTGACATTTCCTCTCTGTCCACATTGTCTTATCAACACTAGCACAAGTATATCTCCCAAAAGAGCTTAATTCCTGGTGTTGTTGCAGGGAGTTGTTTCAGTTCTACGTCTGGGATCTGGGATTAGAGAAAGGACAGTGTCCGATCTCGTGGAGACTGAGTTTTATCCACATGACATATGTCCATGATGGGAGGCACCCTTGTGTAAAAAGTGTGAGTTCTTATCCATAGAAGATAAGATCTTCTGTCTGAGTCAATGATTTCCCCTTGTTTACTATGCCTATACAAAAAATGTATGGTGTCCTTTTGTATTGCTGGTGCAATACAAATACGAGTAGGGATGACAGGCTACACATACAGTACCTGTGGTGTGCTCTGAGCTTTTATCCCAGGCAAGGTGTTTCTTGGTTTTTGTACCCGGGAGCACCCAAGCTGAGAATATGCATATATAAAAAATAGATCAAATAGATTAAACTGAGCTAAAAAATTAAAAAAAGAAAAACGATAAATTAAGGGGGAAAAAAGGAAAGAAAGGTATTTGAAAAAAGAAAGTGATGGGGGAGGCTATCTGTATGTTTAGGAGTATATATCTTAAGATGCATTATTAATACGATATTAGGCTTATGTAGGCAATATAGGCCTCCCAATGAGGTCTTCTGAGATACTCTTGTGGGGAGTGGAAGTCAAGGCACTTTTTCGTATCACAAATTTTAGTTTACAGTTTAAGATATGATTTGCGGAATTTCAGAGTCCTGTAATGTCCTTGAGTTGGGAGTTTGTTGCAGCTGATTCTGGTATGATGTATCGGTCCATGGTTTGACGGGGGTGAGAGGGGTCACAAGCTTAAGTCAGCAGGCGTGTTGGTTGAGGTTTCTTGTTGAGACACGAGAAGGGGATTCTAGAGGGTGTCTTTCATTGAGGAGCTGAATGGTGCTTTA
>PVKC010029537.1:0-2500 GCA_004027635.1 Crocidura indochinensis
ATATATATATATGAGGAATTAGGATTTTAAAAAATGAAATAACAAGTAATTAAAGGGACAAGATGATTCTATATGTACACTATCTTGCATTTGGGGAAGAGCAGGTAATTAGGTAGTGCAATACAGGTCTTGTACTTATGATGGAAGGATAGGTTTCCCCATTGTCTTTTGAGATTTCCTTGTGGTATGTGGGTTCCCGGGTGCCTTTTCATCCCACACACTGAATTTCTTGAGATTGGCAAAAGTTTTGAAGCAGGGAAGTCTTGGGAAGAGTTCTTGCTTTGGGGGTCCTTTTAGAGATAAGTCTGGTTTCAAGTAACAGTCCATATTAGGTAGAGTTGGTAAGGAGGGCTGTGCAGCTTGAGTCAGAGGGGAGTTGGTTGCCTTTTCTTCCCAGGGACGAGGCGTGGGTTTAACTGGGTGTCCTTCAGTTGGGTGTTGGGCACTGATTCGTTGGGTTAGGAGGTCGGTCTTGATGCCTAATAGATTGAGAACTGAGGGTGAAGGGTTTTAATAAGATGGGGAATCTGGATGGGATTGAGGAGGGAAGGGATAGTCGGAGTTCCAAAGTGGGGGAGGAGAAAGTGTATGGAAGGGGCAGGAAAGAAGAAAAGAGAAATTACATTGAAAAGAAAAATAGAAGAAAGAAGGAAAGAATGCAGTGAGAAGAAAGGAGGAAAGGGCAAGGGAATGCTAGTTTGCTTGAATGTGTTCAGTAAGTAGGGCCTGTAGAATGAGTCTGTAGGTCACAGTTGCTGCTTCAATATTCTGGCTGGTCACGTGTTTCAAGTCCTAAAAGGAGGTATAACCTAGGGATAAAGTGTATGTTAAAGAGTTTTCTCGGGACTTTCTCGTAGTGCTAGTTGGTCCATACTGCTTTTGAAAGAAGATAGTCCACCAGCAGTGGATGAGTATTCTTTTATTGCCACATCTCCAACAATATACAATTTTCTCAGATTATTTTTGCTGTTTTTATGTGTGTTCACATACTATTCTATTGTTGTCTTATTTTAAATTTCCCTGCTTGATAAGTGATCATGAATATTTTCCCATATTCATTGGTAGTCTCTGTCTTTACCAGAGAAGTCTCTCCATTTTCTCTTCACTACCTATGTTTGATAGGTTAGTGAATTTTATTATTATTGATCTTTGTTAATGCTTAACATATCTTGGAATTAATCTTGTATTTGATGTGTTGAGTGTAGACTTTCCAAAAGGCACAAAAATGCTTAATCAAAATGGCATATCCTTGTGGCCAGAGTCATAGCACAGTAATGACTTTTCTTTACAGGCTGTCAACTTGGAACTGACCTGGGTTTGATTCCTGGCATCCTGTATGGTTTGCTAAGCATGTCAGGAGCAATTTCTGAACACAGAGCCAGAAGTAACCCCTCAGTGGCCCCAAAGCCCAGTCCCACAAAACAAACAACCAAAACCAAACAAAATGACACTTACGTTATTGTTCAATATAGAGTATATTAACTAAGATATCATACTAATCAAAGATATGGATAATGAAAGTATGGTATATGCACACAATGCTGTGACATAAAAGTACCATAAAATATGGTACATATGCAGTAGCAACGAAAGATGAAACTACACTTTTATTTTCTGCAACATTTGTGGAATTGGAGAGTATTATGCTGGGTGAACCAGAAGAATAAGTACAAAGACTAGAAGGTTTCAGTTACCTGTGGTTGATAGATTATCAGAAAATTGGAATTAATAATCTCAATGGGGTGATAACCAGACCACCCTTCACACTTGAGATCAGAAATGAGAAGGACAAGGAAGGGAAAAAATATAGAAAGTGACAATAAGAAGAATGAGATGGGAGGTATCAGAAGTATTTATGAATACTAAGGGGTCTTGGGCACATCACTAAACCATCACTAAACCACAGAGCCAACAGCACTCTTAGTACAAAATCCACACCATGAAAATCAAATGCAAAATTGTGCCTGTCAAGGAGGCAGGATGGTACTTTCAAGGGAACCTGGAACAGTGATGAAGAAAGTTGATAAAGGTAATGCATTGTACCACCACTGGAACATTGAACCCCTGGTAACAAGCTAACAGTAACTGTAAATTACAATGTCCTTATATCTTTTAAAAGTTGTTTTTAAGGGGCAGAAGCTGTCACGCGGCGATAGAAATTTTGCCTTACAAACGGCTGACCTAGGATAAACCACAGTTTTATCCTCTTGGCGTCTCATATGGTCCCCCAAGCCAGGAGCGGTTTCTGAGTACATAGCCATGAGTAACCCCTGAGTGTCACCTGGTGTGGCCCCAAAAAGCCGAAAAAAATTTGTTTTTAAAGTTGAATTACATTCACATTGCTGGTAATCTATAAAATACCATGCCCCAAAATTGTGAGGATTTTTTTTTTTTTTTGCTTGTTTGTTTTTGTTTTAGGACAACTGGTGATGCTCAAAGCTTTTTCTCACTCTGTGCTCTAAACTTTTAGTTTTACTTAGGGAAACAAATCCTTTAGTCT
>PVKC010029537.1:5000-15089 GCA_004027635.1 Crocidura indochinensis
TTTTTTTGGGAGGGGGTGGGTTTTGGGTCACACCCGGCAGCGCTCAGGGGTTACTCCTGGCTCCATGCTTAGAAATTGCTCCTGGCAGGCACGGGGGACCATATGGGACACCGGGATTCGAACCGATGAACTTTTGCATGAAAGGCAAACGCCTTACCTCCATGCTATCTCCCGGGCCCCTCAAGTTGATAAAGTATCTTAATAAGTAGTTGTTAAAGGTTGGAATGTCATTTTTATTTCATATCGAAACTACAATAATTGATTTTATTTCAAATCAATTCTAAGATTTCAAAAAGTCTCTTATTATCTGGAGAGAGCTCCTGTTGAGAGATGCTACTTTGCATGAAGGAAGTTTGAATTTGGTCCCCAGCATAACATGCTTTGCTGACAAATGAGAGTAATGTCTAATCACCAAACCAGGCATATTTTGGCCAATGTTCCCTCAAAAAAAAGTAGAGTCACATTTAAAATGCATAATTTAAAATACTATTATATTAATTGTAATTTTAATATATCCTGTTAGATTGTTCATCAATTTTTAAAAATATATATTTTGTTTACTGTACCCTTGGCAGTTGCACTTTCCAATAGTTAAGTCAGTTTTCATATTTAATAGGTTTTTACAAGAGTATGAAATTTGGGGACCAGAGCATTAGTTCAACTTATAGACTTTGCTTTGCTTGTGGTCTAGCCAGAGTTTAGTCAACAGCACACAAATGGTTTTCAGATATTGACAATATGGCTCTCAGAATGATCCCTGAGTGTAGAAACAAGAGTAACCCAAAGAATTGCCAGGTGTACCTCCCCATTCAAAAAAAACAAATAAATATGAGCTTAAGAGAACTTTAGGTATATTATAGCCATTAATGATGTTAATAAGAAAAAAACAAATGTAGACAGCAGTTTCATACTCTTTTTGAGGGTGGTGATGGAAGAATGTGGGGGTACGCTCTTAGGTTATGCACAAGACTTCCAAGATCATCTTCCAGCAATTCTAGGCAAATTAGACTGATGGTTCCCAGCAAAGGTCCCTAGATGTGATGTCTGACCTTTTGGCGCTGGGGATTACTCACCATTGGTACTTGGTAACATCAAGGGCTGCAGCTGACAATTCTCAGAGGAACATGTATTACCTCAAATCTAATCTGATTGGCCTTTACCTCTCTACTATTTATTTCTCTGGCCCCAAGCTTCATATTTGACATATAAAACAAAATTACTCGATAAGTAGTTCAACAGACTAGAGAGAATACAGGCTTGGTATGCTGGAGGTTTAGGCTCAATGTCCCTTGAGCATTACCAAGTTTGATCTCTATACATTTAGCCTGAAGTAGATTCTTGTACCAGAAATGAAGGAGAGGGTGGGAAAAGAGAGGAGAAACCCTGGATCAATATAAGACTGCTATATGAAAATCATGTGCTTCAATCTATTTAGCTATTTCTCAGACCTCTTCTACAATTTTATATAAAAGAATATTGATACTCATATTTAATATAGAATGAGATAATTATTTTATTTGCACAAATGCTAAAGATGAATAAGATACATTTAAAAAGTTAATAACTGGGACCCGAGAGATAGCACAGTGATAAGGCATTTACCTTGCATACAGGAGGATGGTGGTTAGAATCTTGGCATCCATATGGTCCCCTGAGCCTACCAGGGGCCATTTCTGAGCGTAGAGCCAGGAGTACCTTCTGAGTGCTGCTGGGTGTGACCCAAAAACCAACCAAATCAAAAGTTAATAACTATATCAGTCCAACTTATACTGTTGTACTATATTATATATTATATAATTATTCAGTATTTTCTGTTCCCCTATGAAATAAATCAAAGTTATTGTGCAAAAACTTGAATTCACACATTCATTTCTTAATAATAAATAAAATAATTGTCACTAGAGCCATTCTAGTAGAGTGGTAAGCAAGATAGCCTGTGAGTTAATTATTATTGTATTCCAGTCTAATTAAAGGTTATTTTGGTAAAATTAATATTGTAACATTATCAAACTTCACTTTCTTTATGTTTATAAATTAAAACAATACTAAAGTGCTAGCCATAAAGTTCTGTTTTGAGTAAAGTATTCAGCCTGTTTATTATATTGTGTTATTGGTTAGGGTTCATTAGATGTGCATAATACTTGAATTCTATGTGTGGCATTTTATCAGAAATGAATGAAACTTTGATTCTAAAGGTACTTGGAAAGGATCAAGAGTAACTCAGCACTTAGTATGAACTGAGAGTATGGACTTTCACATTCTGGCACTGCCAATTGATCTTCGTGCCTGGAATTCCAAAACAATCAATATATTATAAGCTCTTAAAATCTAACTTTTATTTTGAGAGAAGAAAATTTACTTTGATACAAACTAGTTATTTTAGAATATCATGATTTAGTTTATCTTTCAATTTGGGGACTTGGGGACATACCTAGATGTGTTCAGAGATTATTTCTGGATAGGTGCTCAGGAATATGTCTAGTGATGCTTAGGGAAAACATTCTAAGTCAAAATTAAAAGAGGGGTCAATGGTCTGCAAAGGTCATGCATTAATTGCTGAACTATTATTTTATTAAATAAATCCATAGTCTATTAATATAATCAACCAACTCAATTGTCAGTAAAAGAGAGAGGGTGCTCATCACTTTACCAATATGTGAAAACTGTCACTTAGTAGGCAGCATTAGATCTGAAGATTTACTTATAACATTTTGCAGGGGGAAAGAAGGATACTTCTCTCCTTAGCCCTCTGAACTTTCTTTGCTACTTTCATCAAAACCTGCATAGAAGGCTTTAGCATAGTGACCATAACAAATTGGTTTGTTATGCTTAAATTTTTTTGGCCACACCCAGTGACGCTCAGGGGTTACTCCTGGCTATGCGCTCAGAAGTCGCTCCTGGCAGGCACCGGGGACCATATGGGAACCGGGGGATCGAACCGTGGTCCGTCCTAGGCTAGCGCAGGCAAGGCAGCAGGCACCTTACCTCCAGCGCCACCGCCTGGCTCCCGTTATGCTTAAATTTATATCATATTTAAGAGCAATGTTATTAGGGCCACATATAAATTTCAATTAAGTGCTGTCTCACTTAGCCAGGATATTTTAAATTTGTTTTTATCTATGCTTGTATGTTTATCAGTGTTTTTGTAAATAATTTGTTGTATGAAAGCATTCTATCTCAGTTGACCTCACCTTCCAATCATACAAGATTATTACAATATCAATAGATATTATTTTTTTCCATCGAAGAAGATAGCTATATCCAGAAGTCTATTCGTTTACAGGGCATTGCAGAGATACTAAACAATGAATGTGGAAGAGCTTAGTTGGAATCATAAGTCTCATGAGTCAAGTGCACATAGTGTTCTGTCTATATTACTTACAATTACATCTTAGGTTATATGCAGAGACTTGTGTACTGTAGTATTTTGAATTAAAAATGTATCAGATAATTTAATTGATCTAATTTATAGTACCAAAATTTAAAGCCAATTCTCTGGAACATTTGTTGAAAGTCATCTAAAAATTTTGAAGATCCTTGTTTTGTAGAAAACCTGGGTTTTATCTATCAACACACCATGTGGTCTGCAAGCCCACCTGGAATGATCCTTGAACTCAGAGCCAGGAGTAAAACTTGAAGATCACCCAGTGTGCCCTCCAAAAAACAATCTTAATCTGTTATATTTTTTACTTACAACAGATTTTTTTCACTACAAAGCCAAATAAAAAAATTTATCATTCATACACTTACATATATAATATGTAATTGTAAATAACATCAACATCATAATAAAGTAAGAATTTTCTGTAGGACTATTTTCTTTGAGATTCTTATCTATTCATTTATCAGACAAGAGTAAGAATCGTTAGGTGGCCAAAACTTTACAGGTGTGTTTTAGTCATACTAATAATTTACCCATTAGAAAGTACGTTTATTAAATTTATTTGGACATATTATAACTCAATCACTATATTTCCATTATAAAATTATGAAATTTAATGTTCAATAACTAACATGTTTTTAAATTACTGGATACTGAGCACCAAAATATATTCTGGTTATTTAAAAAGTGACAAAAATCATGCATAGCTCAGTTGTAAAATCTATTCAGAAATGGTCATCTGTCTCACTTTATTGGACATGATCAATACACAGAAAGATTCCCATTTTCTCTTCCTTATTTCCATGCTATAAAAGTAGTGATATATCTCGACTAGATTTTTCAATACCAAAGGCAATCATTGACCATTGTGTCCATTAATCTATTGATAACATTGATATAATTATAGAAGAAAGCAAATTGTCCCCATGTTATCTCATAATAAGAGAAAAGATATAGTATTTGGGTGAACTGCTAATATTCCCTTAGCAGAAATATGTTATTCTTTTTCCTATCATTTGTAGACAGTATACAAAACTAGAAACATGTCAGAAACCAATATTGCCTTAACAATAAGTTTGTATATGGCGATATAAATGTAACAGTATAGATTTCATATATGCATTCTCCATTGATCTCTATATATTATATTATAATTTTGTCCAAGAGCCAGTTTTGTATTTTGTAACACAAAAGTTACCTATCCATTTTATTTAAATTAATTACTTGTTTTCCACCTTTCATTTAGGTAATCATTTTATTGTGTACTAATAATGTGAGTTTATGTTTTATTTGATTATTTTATATGTTTATCTGCCATCTATTAGTAAAATAACACAATATTTGTCCTTCTCTATCTGACTTATTACTCTTAGTATAATTCCTGTAAAGTATCAATGTGTAGTGCTACTTTATTCTGGCAAATTCTTGTAACTGAAGGAAAATCGAACTGAAGATAAGTGGGCAATGTTAAAGTAATTTTATCTGTTAATTAAAAAAATTAAGTCAAATACTTCATTATTCACTTAAAAGGTTTACACTGAGTTATCTTTAGAGAGTATTAGTTCTTTTGGTCTACTAAGAAAGGTTGATTTAGAGAGATAATATAGCTGGTATGGTGCTGCCTTGCATGTGACTGACCCGAGTTTAATCCTAGGAAGTACATAGGATTTCATGAAACCCTAACTAAAATCTATCCACGTGCACATTTAGAATCTACGAACACTACTCATTGTGGCCCCCTAAACAAACTAATCATTATTAATAAAAGAGTTTAAGTTTATGTTACTATACTTGGAAATAAAAGTATACTTATTAAAGTATAATCAAATGAAATTTTATTATATTATAAATGTATGTAAGCTACAAATAGGAAATGAGCACAGATTTCATGGTACCCTCAAAATATTACGCAGAGACAAAAGGCAGTGCATTTATTTTTTATTTAATACTTTTGAATTTCTAATAGTGAATCGAAGTTCTTCAGTTCCCATTATAATCACAGTTCATGCTATGTTCAACCTAAATAAAAATATTCACATTTAGGCAGCGAGTTGAAGGAGAGCAGTCTATTCTGATTATATACAAAAGACAGAAGATTAATTCCTATTTCTTAAAGACCTCCAATCATGCATTTCACATATTTGTTTCATTTCAAATATTCTTGTTATATAAAAGCTTCATAGGGGCTGGTTCGGTGGCACAGCAATAGGGCATTTGCCTTGCATGGGACTGACCTAGGATGAACTGTGATTTGATCCCCCATATTCCATATTGTCCCCTAAGCCAGGAGAGATTTCTGAGCACATAAAAGCCTTTGTAGATAGACACTAAATAATGGCATATTATACAAAGAACTTAGATGTATATCCTCTCTAAATGCTCAATTCTAAAACTGAATACTAGTTTAGCTTCCAATGACCAAATTTTAATTAAGACTTAGTAGCTATACTTGTATGAATAGTACAGGGAGAAAAGAAAGTTAAAAGTCAAAGCAGAATTTTATTTTCCTTTAACCTATAAAATGTTTCTTCTTACATCATTCATGTGTAACATTATGAATAGGAATTTATCAAATTTCTAGGAGCCATGACAATCGTTAAAGAAAATATAAGCCTCAATTGTTTAGAGCACTTCTCAAAGAGAGATCTTTATCAGAGAAGAATTCTAAGAAGAAATTCTAAGAAAGTTTAGACTATTACAGTGACTTTATTGATAGTAAGTAGAGAACTTTCAGCATATCTTTTTCTCTATGTACTAATCACTTAAATTCCCTATGATGACGATTAAACATAGGCTACATCTCTTTTTTATATGAGATATTCTACTGTACAATAATAAATTTTATGTACTTGTGTACAACTTTGATTTCCATAAAAAAAAGAGAAATGAATTAAGAAAGATCCAGTAAATTGCATATTGACATGTATTTTTTTTTTTTTTTTTTGGTTTTCCGGTCACAACCAGAACCGCTCAGGGGTTACTCCTGGCTCTACGCTCAGAAATAGCTCCTGGCAGGCTCCCGGGACCATATGGGATGCCGGGATTCAAACCACCATCCTTCTGCATGCAAGGCAAATGCCTTACCTCCATGTTATCTCTCCAGCCCCATTGACATATATTTTTAAAGGATGATAATTTTGTAATGTATTAGATACACAAAAACTATTTTTATTTGGAGGCATCTGAGACATGAGAAAGAGGAAAGAAACAGTTAGTGGGAAGAGAGGTAGTGGGAGAGGAGGAAGGATATAAAGAGGTGATAGAAGAAAAGAAATTGTGAGAATAAGAAAGAACATAGACATATCCAGTAGGGAAACACATGTAAATACAATTCTAAACTGATATGCAGATGACACAAAAAGGGAGAATGAACTATCACATAAAAGAAAAGAATCAGAAAATGAGACTTAGGAGACCACAAGAAGAAAAATGTAAACAAAATACCTATAAAATTTCATAGAACATGGCAGTAATACTCCCTTCATATTTAGTTATTATTTTCTACAATGTTAACATACATAGTTTAGATATGCAGCTTCTATTTTATATCATCATAGAAGTATCAAATGCCCTAGACAAATGATATTTCAACTCGTCCTTCTCTTTGTCACCCCATCATCTGCTATTCACCTATTGTATTCTCAATATTGATAGAAACCAAGGGTTTAACATCATTTGATTCAGTAATTCATGTTTTAATCCCATAAGATAACTTAACTAAATTTCTTCTTTTAATTGGTACATTTTGACTTACATTTTCTAATGAAGATACTGTATTTATTATATACATATTAAATATTAAGATGAGCAGTGCTTTTTAAAATACCATGTATTCTATATGAAATTCACTCAGACATACAATAAAATTTAAAATTCATAGAAAAACATTTAGGAAACCAAAAAATTCTTCCCCAGAATCATAGGGAAAAAATTAGTATACCTTTTTATCTATTTTTAGTGTTTACTAAATACAAACTCTACAGGGTCATTTGATATTAATCTTTTCTAATCAATATTGTCAATAAATTTTATTTTTTCTTCTAAAGAAGTAAGTGATTTGTGATTACAGATAATGTTTTTACAACATTAAAAAAGTGCCGTAAAATTAAGCAATTTTAATAGGACATAATAAGGGACTTGATAGTTTATTTATAAAATATATTAATATTTTCTTTACCTAGAGAAAGTTTTATTTGAATCAATAACCAACACTGTTTAATTTATATATGTTGATATGCTGATCAGTAATGTAATCAACATTTAGCTCCTTATTATTTTCAGAACTTCATTAATAAGTTTACCAAGTATATATTTCCTGTTGATTAAAATGTACTAATTTATGTGCCTGAAACAAAAAAGTAATTTGCTAACTATTATTCTAGGTAAGTTTTAAAATTCTTATTATATCATAAGAATTGTGATGTTATAGAAAAAGAATCATAAAACACTGGGTTTTTGAAACCTAGGATCAGTTTCATTTATTAATGATAGTTATGATGATATATGTATCTATGATAACCCACATATAATATCTGTCTTAAGAGTGACATGACCAAAGGCATTTGTAATTATATTTACTTCTGAAAGATTATGGTTTATAGTTAAAACAAAAGAGGCATCCTGTCATTTTCTAAACCCGTTAAATGTGACAGAATCTATTTTTCTGCCAACTTGTGAGGACCAGGCTGAGAGCAAATTTGCTGTGGTCAGCTAAGTGTAACCACTGAGCAGGAAAGTGAATTTAATAATGCATTATTGTTCTTCACTGAAGGTGAACTGTTACAGTGCCTTTGTTATAGCAGACTTTGCCATTGCTTAGATTTCCAGATTCTGTGTAGAGCACCTGATTAAAATCTCTAATGCGTGGTAAAAAATACTGAGTATACTTTTATATTAACACGAATGCATTCATTTTTAGGACCATATATTGAATCGAGTTGGAAATATTTTCCAGCAATATTTCCTTATAAAGTTGTACTATAAATCAGGTTTTTCTAGAGGATATAAAATAAATGCATTAGTATAAAATTCATAAGGCATGTCTATGCCAGTGATGAATAATTCTGAAAATAAGTTTTTATTATTTTGATAATTAAAAAATAGTTTTTCAGCTTATTTATTTTTTTATTTATTTCAAAATCAAATAAAAACCCTATAAAATAGGTTAATCTTTTTCTAATGCTATTAGTGCTCAAGTTTTAACTTTATTTGATGCTTTGCCTTATGAGAAAATTGTTAACTGCAGAATGGAGTTTTAAAGAGTTCAAGAATTAATTATGAAGAAAGAGTTGAATTTAACTTTTAGTTTTTGGCTTAGATGTAATACATTAAAAATGAAATTATTTGAGAAAATAAGACTTTAAGAGAATGAGAACAAAATTCAAACTTAGAAAATTAAGATAGTTGTGAATGTTTATATAAGTTGCTTTTATCATTGTAAATTGTTCTTTTCTATAGAGGTCTCCATTATTAATATTTTTCAGACAGTTTACAAAGCATTGGTAGGCTTTTGGGTTGATAATATAACAATATTGAACAATATTGAAGTTGTTTTTTCAGATATTGTTCCAATTTCTAAAAAGACTTCATGTTTTGGTTTTTGGTCCAAATATCTTGGTACTCAGTTCTTAGGCCTTGGTGCTCAGTGCTTAGAAACCAACTTTTGTGACATTCAGGTGGACATATACTGTACTCTTAAACTAAGTCAGGTCAGAACAATGTATAGCTTAAACCTTGTATTAGTTCTCTAGTCATCTATGTGCCTTTTGAAGAAAATTTATCTTCTGTTATTCATCTGAAAGTTCACAAACAACTACTTCTCTTGTGTTACTGCTGAAATTTATTGTAAAGAGCAAAAAACGTACTTTTTCTATATGTCATGAGCACCTGTGAATGAATTTTAGAACAACAAACATTCAAGTCTAAGAGAAAGGAGGAAACACAGTTTATCTTCCAAAATTTAATCATAATAATAGCTATGTCGGGGCCCGGGAGATAGCATGGAGGTAAGGCGTTTGCCTTTCATGTAAAAGGTCATCGGTTCGAATGACCATATTGTCCCCCGTGCCTGCCAGGAGCAATTTCTGAGCATGGAGCCAGGAGTAACCCAACAACCAAAAAGAAAAAAAAAAGAGAGAGAGAGAAAAATAAAATGGGTCCCTATAAGTAAGTTACATGTAAATGGTTTGATATTGTCTTTTACTACCTGAAAACCATCAGAAAATCATCAGATTGTCTGGAGAAAGACTGAGAAGATGTGAATATTTCAGAGTTTATATTATTTTTTATGAATCTAATGTTGATAAACTGTGTCACATGGTCCCAAATAATCAGGACTATGCTTCATGGGTTTTGTAGCAACACGTTTTCTGTCTGGAGTTTCAGGGTACTTTTAAGCCTATGGCTGTTCTTAATGTCTTATTGTTCTTATTTTATACAAACTGAAAATAAATGCCTAATATATTGGGAATTTCATAATCTCTACAATTTAAAGTATATTGAGTTTATTTATTTTTTGTAAATAAGGGCTGTTTTTTTTAAGGTGCAATGTAGAATATTTTGTATTTATGTTATGTATTGTATTTATTTTGGTATGAAGAGAAATAAAGTTTGAAGGGGAGGCCAAAGGAGAGGCAGTTGGAAAGTGATAGTTGGAGAGAGGCAGTTGGAGAGAGAGGATATAAGTGGGGAGGAGCTCAGAGAGGGGG
>PVKC010029538.1:0-15100 GCA_004027635.1 Crocidura indochinensis
TATATATATATATATATATATATATATATATATATATATATATATATATATATATATATATATACCAGATGCAGCACTAGATATCACTGGAAACCTGTTGGTTTGGGCCAGGATACTCCTAAGTACAGAAAGCATGAAGCAGCCATACCTAGGGTGGCCAGGTAATTTCACAGTTCTATAGGTCCTCCACGCCTGCCAGAAGTAAACACTGAGCATCACTAGGTATAGCCACCAAAACAAACAAAAATATATCTAAAGCAAACAAGCAAAATTGACAGTTTTTAAATATTATGTAGAAGTTCTATAGAGTTATTATTATTATTATTATTATTGTTGTTTTTGGATCACACTGGCAGCGTTCAGGGGTTACTCTTGGTTCTACGCTCAGAAATTGCTACTGGCAGGCTTGGGGGACCATACTGGATGCCAGGATTCAAACCACCAACTTTCTGCATGCAAAGCAAATACCTTACCTCCATGCTTTCTCTCTGACTTCTAGAGTTATTATTTTATAAACATTTATGTGTATAAAATATTTCATAATCATTATTTTCTCAAACTAAAAACTTTGTTATGAAGATATCTGTCATTCCCCCACTCCCAGTTCTGGAGACTGAATGCAATGTGAAGGCACATGCTCTACTACTGAGACACATATCCAGCCCTGTTATCAAAATATTTAAAGTTTTCTCTGTTTAAGATCAAATAAACTGACAACATTTTCAGTTCACTTCAAGTAACATGAAAGTTATGCTTGTAAAAAGGACCAATTAAAGTCATATTAATTACATTAAAATTTAGCATAATAAAATTTACAAAATTTTATGATGCAATCAAAATCACAAAATTTATAATAATGTGATTTACATCCAACTTTTTCAAAGTTAATCCTTCTTTTAAAATATAAACACCTGTTAATTTATCTTCTCTGTGAATATATTTCAAGAGCTTTGAAGGTAATTTTAGAGGCAAATCAAACCTGCTAGTTCAGAGAGGCATTTGTTCCTGAGAGAAAAGCCTCATAAAACTGTTTCAAACAGTGGGATGTTGTCTCCTTCACAAATCCACATTGTAATTTATTTTCCAAAGATAATCCTCTGGAATTTGGTGATAATGTGAAACAGAGCTTTTTGTACTTTTTTTTGTGTGTGTTTGATCTATTTCAACCAAGACAGTTTCATGTGGCCCTGGTATATAGGTATAAAACAGCTATAGAAACCATTTACTGATAATAAATCAAACAAAATTGTATTTAAAACAAGTTTTTAAAAAGTTACTATAGACCTGATACCTACTGTGTGCTTTGGTGCACAGGAGTCATTTTGAACACTCTCTGATTTGCTGTGTTAAGCTGTAAATTACCCTGCCCAAAACAGTTCATAAGGGCACAATAACAAATGTGAGATGTCCCCGCCCACGAAAAGTGGAGCCATAAGAGCACAGGCATTCCATTTACCTTTGTAGCCCTGTACATCTCCTAGCAGTGGTCCTCAAACTACGTCCCGCAGGTCACATATTGTATTTGTTCCTGTTTTGTTTCTTCACATCAAAATAAGATGTATGCAGTGTGCATAGGAATTTGTTCATAATTTTTGTTTTTACTATAGTCTGGCCCTCCAATGGTCTGAGGAATAATGAACTGGGCCCCTGTTTAAAAAGTTTGAGGATCCCTAGCCAATGAACCCCACACAGCATGTAGAAAACATATACTACAAGCGTGACAATGGGAAAACAAGATAGGCCAACACCATCCATAAAGTATAAAGATGGCAGCTCTGATGACCCAACAAGTGCCAACCACTTATTTAGTTTCTCAAATAAGAAGTTTAGAGAAGAAATCTGGAGGATTTTTATAGAACTTAAAGCATGGATTGAGCTTAACAAACCACAAATAATAATCAAGAAGATAAGAAAGTAGAAATGAGAAAACTCCAAACTGAAATAAGAGGACTAAAAAACTTAGTTATGAAATGAAAATTTTACTGGAAAGCTTCTTCAAGGGAGTAATAGCAGCTGAGGACCAAATCAGTGAGCTAAAAGATGAGATGCATAACAACTCCATACAATAGAAGAGTTTGGAAAAGAGTCTTAATGCAACCAGACAATGGGAAAAATACTACAACAAATATGAACAGACGAAAATAAAAGTCTTTTATAAACTCAACAGAAACAACATAAGAATCTTTGAAGTCCCAGAGACCCAGGAAGAAAATTCCAGAAAGAATCAACAGTCAAGGACATCATTGCAAAGAAACTCCCAGAGCTAAAGACTGCATGCAAACAAATCCTGCATGCCTGAAGAGTAAAACAGACCCAAAGAAAAGAACCTGAAGACACGTCTTTGTCACAAAGACAATTCCAGAGCTAGAGATAGAATACTGGAAGCAGGAAGATCAAAAAGGTAAATTACATTCAATGGAGCATCCATTAGTTTTACAGTAGACCTAACACAAGAAATGCTTAAGGCCTGAAGGCAGTGGGAGGATATAGAGACAAAGCTCAATGAAGTGAAAACTTCACCTAGAACAGTGCCAGATGCATCACTATTGAGGAAATTAAAGTTGTAATCAAAAGTCTTCCCAAAAACAAAAACCCAGACAATGGGAAAAAATACTACAACAAATATGAACAGACGAAAATAAAAGTCACTAACAAATTCTTTCAAACTTTTCAAGAGGACCTACTACTAATCCTTTTCAATCACATAATCCACCATAGCAACTAAAATAAAAAAAAATATGATAATATCAATAGGTGCAAAGAAAGCATTTGATAAGGTCCAACACTCATTCATGATAAAAACTCTCAACAAGATGAGAATGAAAGGAACTTTTCTCAATATAGTCAAGGCCATCTACTACAAGCCAATGCCAAAAATTACTCTCAATAGAGATAAAATAAAGTCTTTCCTCTAAAATCTGGTACAAGATAAGGCTTCCCCCTCTCACCACTACTATTTAACATAGTTATAGAGAGTTATAGTTATAGTTATAGTTAGGCAAGAAAAAGATTTCAAGGGCATCCATACAGGAAGGGAAGAAGTCAAGTTCTCACTGTTTGCCAACACATGCTACTATATTTAGAAAACCTTAAAGACTATTTAAAAAGCTGCTAGAAACAACATATTTAATAGCAAAGAGTGGCAGACTACAAAATTAACACTCAAAAATCAATGATCTTCTTATACACAAATATTGACAGAAGAAATGGGCATTTAAAAAGAATCCCAATCAATTTATTGCCACAGTCTTCCATATACCTTAGAGTGAGCTTAACTAAAGAGGTGAAAGAACTATACAAAGAAAACTACAAAACACTGCTTTAAGAAATAAAAGAGGACACAAGGAAATGAAGACACACATCCTGTTCATAAATTGGGAGGATTAACATCACTAAAATGGCCATACTCCCCAAAGCATTGTACAGATTTAATGCAATTCCCCTAAGGATATCCATGACATTCTTTAAAGAAGTGGATCAAACATCCTGAAATTCACATGGAACAATAAACACCCACAAATAGCTAAAGCACACTTAGGAAAACAAAAATGGAAGGCATCACTTTCCCCAACTTTAAGTTGTACATTAAAGCTAGAGTCATTAAACAGCATGGTATTGCAATCAATAATTCAAGAATTATCCCCAGACAAGTAATCAATTAATATTTGATAAAGTGGCAAGAAATGCAAAATGGAGCAAGAAAAGGCTTCTCAACAAATGTTGTTGGGACAATTGGTCAGCCACGTGCAAGAAAAGCAAAGTTGGACCCACACATAACCTTGTGTACAAAGGTCAAATCCAAATGAATTTAAAACTTTGATATCAGACATGGAATTATAAACTCTATAGAACATGTAGATAAAAACTCCTTGACATTGAGATTAGGCATCTCAATTAGGCATCTTCAAGGAGGGAACATCACTGTCCAAACAAGTGGAAGCAGAGATAAACAAATGGAACTACATTAAGCTGAGAATCTTCTGCACCTCAAAGGAAATAGTGACTAAGATACAAAGGTCACTCACAGACTAGAGAAATTATTCACCTAATATCCATCAGATAAGGAGCTAATATCTAAGACATACAAGGTACTGACAGAACTCAACAGCAACAAAAACATCTAACTCCATCAACAAATGGGGAGAAGAAATGAACAAACACTTCCTCAAAGAAGAAACACAAATGGCCAAAGGTAGAAGAAAAAAATGCTCCACATCACTAATCATCAGAGAGATGCAAATCAAAACAACAATGAGGTACTGTTATGCCACAGAGAAGAGACTGGCATACATCAAAAAAAAAAAAAAAAAGAACAATCAGTGTTGGAGGGGATGTGGGGAGAAAGGAACTCTCATTTACTGCTGGGGGGAATGCTACCTAGTCCAGCCTTTCTGAAAAACAATACAGAGATTACTCATAAAACTTGAACTTGAGCTCCCATATGATCCAGCTATACAACTTCTAGCGATATATGCATTCTGCACACCTATATTCAATGCATCTCTATTTACAATAGCCAGAATCTGGAAACAACCCATATGCCCAATAACAGATGAGTAACTAAAGAAACTGGTACATATGCACAATGAATACTATGCAGCCATCAGGAAAAATGATGTCATAAAATTTTCCTATGCATAGTGAACATGGAAACAATTAGACTGAGTGAAATAAGTCAGGGGGGAGATATATACACAGAATAGTCTCACTCACTGGTGGGATTTAAGAAAAATAAAACAGTACTATAATAATACTCAGAGACAATAGAAATGAGAGCTGGAAGAACCAGCCCTTGATATAAAGCTTACCACAAACAGTGGTGAGTGCAGTTAGAGAAATACCTACACTAACAACTATCATGACAATAGTAGTGAGTGAGAGAAATAGAATGCCTGTCTCAAATACAGGCAGGGGTGGTGGAGAAAAGAGATGAGTGGCATTGGTGCTGGAAATGCTTCACTGGTGAATGAGTGTTCTTTTTATAACTGAAATCCAACTACAAACATGTTTTCAATCATGGTGCTTAAATAAAGATATTATTAAAGAAGTTACTATATTTTGAGTTTGAGGTCATGACTGATTTAAGAAGCCAGATAACAAGCATATTGGGGTGTGAATATATTGCTTGCTGTTTTTTAATAAAAGCTAAAGGGAAGGTAACCCTAGTGATGAACATACAGAGCAGCACTGGGCTTCACTTGCCTGAGATCCTCATTGTGACTTCTATTTTCTTCCTTTTCATGTTCTTCTTGTACTTTCTTCTCAGCCTCTTCTTCCTTCTCTTTGGCCCGTTTGAGATAGTAGGCTTTTTCTTGCTCTTTGATATGTGGTTCAATTTCTGGAAAGTTCTGCAGTGCTTGAATCCTTTCTGAACGCTCAATTTCTTTTCCATCCAACCACTAGCATACAAAGAAAAAGTAAATAATAGGGTGCAGTTACTCAAAAGCCACATTTTAAATTAGTATAGTAGATTTGGATTGGAATATTTTAGTTAAAAAGCAATATGCAGAGGCCCGGGAGATAGCATGGAGGTAAGGCGTTTGTCTTTCATGCAAAAGGTGATCGGTTAGAATCCCGGTGCTCCATATGGTCCCCCGTGCCTGCCAGAAGCAATTTCTGAGCATGGAGCCAGGAGTAACCCCTGAGCACTGCCGGGTGTGACCCAAAAACCACACACACACACAAAAGCAATATGCAATAAAATAAAAATCAAAAGCTATAAGCATCTTCATGGTAGAATTATAAAAATTATGGAGATGATCAGAAACTATCCAGAACAAAGTATTTTTACTGAAAATAAAAGTAGGCCTACAATAAAAATCAATTATTAATGGAAACTCAAAATGTATTATATTATTTTCATTATCTACCTATTTACTTATTCATTCATTTTTTCACTGACAATATATTGAATTCAGGGACTCACATGTGGTATGGGAGATATGTGATCTACTGCTGAGTCACATATTGGCTCAATATTATTTTATCATTGCTCACCATATAAGAAATTTCAAAGTTTCAAGTCAAGCCATAACTCTAAAGTCTAAAGATAACATGGCCCAAATATTAGTACAGATTCATTACAAAAAAAGAGAGTCATATATAACTTAAAATTTAGCTGTTACAAATAAATCCATATTCTACCCTTAATAGAAGACACATAAATTTTACTAGTAGTTGTATGGTCACTGATTTCACAAAGTAATAGATCAATGCCTTTCCAAACAAAATACTAAATAAAAGTACAAACTAGGTTTGGAGTAGTAGCAGCACTGGGGAGAGCGTTTGCCTTGTAGGCAGCTGACCTAGGTTCAATACCTGGCACCCCATATAGTCCCCCAAGCTTTCCAAGAGTGATTTCATTTTTAAATAATTATTTATTTTTATAATAGTATTTTTATCGAAGCACCATTGTTACAAACATGTTTGTAGTTGGATTTCATTCATAAAATACAACCCCACCTTCATCAGTGCAACTTTCCAGCCACTAAAGACTGAGTGCAGAGCCAGGAGTAACTCCTGAGTGCCGCTGTCTGTTCCCCCTGAAAATAAATAAAAAGTACCAATCTAAAATCTCAAGTCTCAAAGCAATTTATCTATATACATACAAAGCTTCCTTCTATAAAAGGACAGATTTATAGAAATATGTGTAAGGCAGACTTGTGGCCCATGTCCCAACTCCTGAGACGGCCCATATTCTAATTCCCATGAATAATAATTTATATGGTAAATAGAACATAGTTTTATTTGTACACTTTATAGGAACTTTGCCTGGCTCTGTGCTCAGAAGTGATCCTTGGCAGTACTCAGAAGATGTAGTGCTCAGGCAAATTGGGGGTAACTTCTAGGTAAAAGGCATTTTGAAGATGTGATTAAAAAAAAACTTAAGGAAGATTATCTTGGGTTATCTGAATGGACCCTGTGTAATCACGAGAACTCTATGTCAAGATAAAGGCAGAGAAGCATAAATCATATTCTCTCTCACGGTCCTTATAATGGAAAGAAGAGTGGCGAGGAAACATCAGAGTTAGGGCAACATTTGAAGATGCTACCCTGCTTGCTGTGAAGACTAAGCTCAGAGCTGCAGGCATTTTAGGAAAAGCAAAGCAAGGAAAACTCATTTCCCATAAAATATTCACAAGTAAAGTAGCAGCTTAATTTTAGACTTCTGACATCTAGAACTATAAGTATATAACAGCATTGCTGTAAAGTCAGTAAATGTGTGTCAATTGATTATTGTGTGAATGGGAAACCAACACAAAAGGAAAACCAGAAGGGAACCTGGAACACTGGTGGAGGAAAGTCAACAGTGGTGGTGGGACTGGTGCTGGAACATTGTATATCTAAAATGTAACCATAAATGACTTTGTAAAACACAGTGCTTTAATGAAAATATAAGAATAAATGAAAGGAAAACTACGTAATGACTGAGTAAACTATAGATATAAAAAATCATCAGGATGAGTTAAGTTAGAATTCAAAATAACAATGCCTAGCTTTGAGGGAAATAATTTAACATATATTTAGATCATAAGGACTCAGGGCTGCTGTGGACAAACTGAAGATTGTTGCTGTTTTCTGCAGTAAAAGCAAAACAGAAAAACTTGATTAGTTCTATAATTTTTTATCTTTGATGAGAAAATGAACTAGTTTTAAGCTTTCACATATTAGTTATAAAACTAATTTCTTTTTTTTTTTGCCCTTTTTTTGTTTGTTTTGTTTTGTTTTTGGACCACTCTCGGCGGTGCTCAGGGGTTACTCCTGGCTGTCTGCTCAGAAATAGCTCCTGGCAGGCACGGGGGACCATATGGGACACCGGGATTCGAACCAACCACCTTTGGTCCTGGATTGGCTGCTTGCAAGGCAAACGCCGCTGTGCTATCTCTCAGGGATCTAAAACTAATTTCTTACGAAGAGTTTCACAATAGAGATCTTGAGATATTTTAAAAATCAGAGTAAATAATTTGGAAAAATAAATTATGTCAAAATAGAAATTTTCATTGGCATTTTGGTAAACATTGGAATGGAATCGGTAATGATGATCTTTTCCCTGTAGTTGAAACACAGAAGTATTTACATATACTCATTTGCAAGGCACACAAACAAACACACAGACACACATATATTACCTTCTACTTGTTATCCCTATTGTTTCTAAAAGATAATGACAAATGACATCCCTGTAACCTTAGAAGTCAGAAGGCAAAAGATCACATTCTGAGAACTGATGATAAATTTCAGACTATGACACATGTCTAATGCATTTATTCTAGGGACCTTTTTATTGAATCTAAATTTATTAAAGTCTTTGTAAGGTCATCTCTGAAATTGGTCTACATTTCCTTCAAAGCCAAAATTATATTTGAACTTGGAAGGCTTAATGAATAATGTCCTTTTTTGCTTGTTTGCTTGTTTTTTGTTCTTTGCTTTTGGGCCACAACTGGCTGTGTTCAGGAATTACTCCTTGCAGGTTTGGGAGATCATATAGAATGCTGGGGATGGAATCCAGGTTGGCAGCATGCAAGGCAAACAATTTGCTTTACTACTTTGGCTCCATTGAAGTTACACATGATAGCACTTCTGTATCTTTCTTCATTTAGGATTCCTGTAACCCAAAGATAGAACCTCTATGCTTATTATTAATAATCACAATTGTACTGTAAAAAAGAAGAGAAAGCAAAAGCAAAATATACTGAAGTTCTCACAGAACTTATTTAGAGTAAAACATATCCATCCGGTATTGGTAATATATATATATATATATATATATATATATAAATGATGCATGTTATTGAAAGCAAAGATATAAGTGAACTCCTAGTCTCTACTAACAATTTCTTTTAATATTATGCAGGGCTTACTTACCACCTTGAGTGGCTCAGTCACTAAAAAGAGGGTGCTTACATATGGCACTCTAAAATAAATAATCTGTGCTAAGTATCTCTTGGGGGGAGCAGAGAGAGAAATGATACCTTGAAGTTCTGTTCTCAGTATTCAGAATATGACCTTATTAGAAAATAGAATAGTTGTATATGTAATTAGTTTTGTTAAGATTAAACTGAAGGAAAGTAGATCCTACTCCAAAGAGAACAATATATCAAGATAAACCAAGATGTATCAGGAACAGCCCAAGATTACCAGAAACCAGAAGACAGGCCAGGAACACTTAATTTCAGTGTTTTCAGAAAGAAAACAAGCACCTTGATCTCAAACTTCTAGCCTGCAGAACTATGTAGGCAATAAAGATCTGAGGCTTCAGGAAGTACCCTGTACTTTATCAGGGAAACCCTAGTAAAATAAAACATCAGTGAGCATAATTCCTTTTAAGTAAATTGTAAACTTTTGATGAAATGACAATAGAGTCTAAAGCTACCAATCATATTTCAGGATTAGAAAACATATAATACAGATATGAACAGTAATGCACAGAGAGATGTTGTTGCCTACTCTAACAACTGACATTAATCAAAGAACTGTCCCAAAGCTGGTCCATTGACACAGAGAGCCCCAGTAAGTGGGCTTTTAGTGCCAAAAGGGGGCTTCCTCATTCAGATGCAAACTATTTCACTACTAGGTAGATGGGTCTTTTGAAACAGGGAGCACTGGCTTTCAGAACTCTAGCTTTATCATCCCTGAAAGCACCTAACACGCTCATCTTGCTGCAAATGTTCATTCGCAATTGAGACTATAACCAGAACACCTGGAGCAATTTCCCCAGTCCATGTTTTAGGCCTCTCACGTTAGAACAATTCATCACCAGCATGGCATCAATTGTGATGGTCCCTGCACCTTCAAGAGAAATGACTCACACTGCTATGCTACAACAATATTTCCCAAAGTGGTCATAGGGCCTCTATCCAGCAACAAAAGGATGAGATATAAAAACTGGCTTAGGTGCATTTGGGGGGTATTCATATCTGCTCCTTTATAGAAGGTAATTCTACCAGGAAATGAAGAAAGGGGGAAATGGGACACATTAGTGGTGGGAAAGTTGCCCTGGTGAAAGGGGTGTGTGCACTTTATGGCTGAAACCCAATGACGAATATGTTTAGAGCCAAAATAAATAAAAAATAAAGATAAAAATCATTCTGTTGAGGAACAGGCCAAATAGGATTATAAAAATATTTTGCGGGGCCCGGGAGATAGCATGGAGGTAAGGCGTTTGCCTTTCATGCAAAAGGTCATCGGTTCGAATCCTGGTGCCCCATATGGTCCCCCGTGCCTGCCAGGAGCAATTTCTGAGCATGGAGCCAGGAGTAACCCCTGAGCACTGCCGGGTGTGACCCAAAAAAAAAACCCCAAAAAATATTTTGCATGTGGGAAAAATACACATTCTGAATGTAGGTGAAATGATAACTTTTAAATATATTATACCATGAAAAATCAGAAATATATTATGGACAGTCACATATTTCTGATTTTCTGGAAAGTTGCTTATAAATAGTGAAACTCTTTTGCTAAAGTGGAGTTGGTCTCTTCTATTCTTACCCTCAATTGTTCGGCAGCAATGATGCTGAGGCTCCTAATGACCTGAGGATCTGAAATCCATTGTATGTAGACCCTTCTTACTCTAAGTGCACTCTCTGCAATGGACTAGTCCTCCTAGTCCTCATCTCTATTGTCTCTGGAGATCCTCACCACAACTTTTATTTTCTTATAGCACAGAAATGAGTGATATTATTCTGCTTATCCCTCTTCCTCTGACTCATTTCACTCAGCCCAATAATCTCCAAGTCCAACCATGTATAAGCAAATTCAGTTCCTAACAGCTGCATAGTATTTCGTTGTGTAGACATACCACAGTTTCTTTAGCCATTCATCTGTTGCCAGGTACCTGGATTGTTTTCAGATTCTGGCTGTTGTAAATAGTCCCATGATGAACATAGGAATACA
Source organism: Crocidura indochinensis (assembly GCA_004027635.1). Taxonomy (NCBI): domain Eukaryota; kingdom Metazoa; phylum Chordata; class Mammalia; order Eulipotyphla; family Soricidae; genus Crocidura; species Crocidura indochinensis. Next base: position 10,894 of record PVKC010029538.1, read on the forward strand.
GAGAGTGTTTTTATACTGTATTTTTGTGTTCCTGGGATATATCCCTATAATTGGTATTGCTGGACAATAAGGAAGCTCAATTTTGAGGTTTTTGAGGAATATCCATATTTTTTTTTCAGAAAGGCTGGGCCAGTATGCATTCCCACTGGTGATAAATAAAAGTCCTTTTCTTCCACACCACTGATAGTTTTTGATCTTGTTCTTTGTTATGTGTGCCATTCTCTGATGTGAGATGATACCACAATGATGTTTTGATTTGCATCTCCCTGGTGATTAGTGATATGGAGCATTTTTTCATGTGTTTTTGGCAATCTGCATTTCTTCTTTGAGTATCTGTTTATTTCTTCGAAGGTTAGATTTTTTCTTGTAAATTTTAATAAGTGCCTATATCTTAGATATTAATACTTTACCAGATGACTATAGGATGAATTGTTTCTCCCATTCCAGGAGTAGACTTTGTATCCTAGTCACTGTTTTCTTTGAAATGCAGAAGTTTTTCAGTTTAACGTAGTCCCGTTTATTTATATTTACTTATACTTGCTTGGACAGTAGTGTGTTCTCCTTGGAGATGCCTTTAGTTAAGGAGTGTTTTGCCTATGTTTTCTTCTATGTATCTTATAACTTCAGGTCTACTATGAAGGTATTTAATTCATTTTGATTTGACCTTTGTGTATGGTGTTAAAGAGAGGTCGGAGTTCATTTTTTTCTCATGTGACTGACCAGTTGTCCCAACACCACTTGTTGAAGAGGCTTTCCTTGCTCCATTTTGTATTTCTCACCCTTTGTCAAAATTAAATGACTTTGTATATGTTCGGGGATCATTTTCTGAATACTCAAGTCTATTCTGAGGATCAGTTTTTATGCCAATACTGTTTTAAAAGCCATTGCTTTGGGTTTGTGTGTGTGTGTGTGTGTGTGTGTGTGTGTGTGTGTGTGTGTGTGGTTAGCAGTGCTCAGTGGTTACTCCTGGCTCCATGCTCAGAAATTGCTCCTGGCAGGCACGGGGGACCATATGGGGCACCGGGATTCGAACCGATGACCTTTTGCATGAAAGGCAAACGCCTTACCTCCATGCTATCTCCCTGGCCCCAAAAGCCATTGCTTTGTAATACAATTTAAAGTTGGGGAAAACAATGCCTCCCATTTTCTTTATACTCAGGGTTGCTTTAACAATCAGTGGGCTAAATGAATTCAGGAGTGCTTGATCCACATATTTGAAAAATGTGTGGGTATCCTTTGAGGGATTTCGTTAAATCTACACAATGCTTTGTAGAATTTTCCTTTTTTTTTTTTTTTTTTTTTTTTTGGTTTTTGGGCCACACCCAGTGACGCTCAGGGGTTTCTCCTGGCTATGTGCTCAGAAGTCTCTCCTGGCAGGCACGGGGGACCATATGGGAACCAGGGGATCAAACCGTGGTCCGTCCTAGGCTAGTGCAGGCAAGGAAGCAGGCACCTTACCTCCTGCGCCACCTCCCAGCTCCCGAATTTTCCATTTTAATTATGTTAATTCTCCCAATCCATGAGCTTGATATGTTTCCATTTCCTTGTGTACCCCTTTATTTTTTAACAAAGTATTTTGTAGTTTACATTAAATATGTCCTTCACATCTTCAGTTAAATTGACTCCAAGATACTAGATTTTCTGAGACACAATTATGAGTGAGATTGTTTAATGTCTCTTTTTTCCATTATTTATAATAAAAATATATTTGATTTTTGTGTTAATTCTGTAGCCTGAGAATTTACTATACAAATTTATTGTTTCTAGAGACTTCTTGGTAGAGTCTTTTAGGATTTTCTAAACAGTGCCATAGTGCCTTTTTATATCATTTCCCTCTTTAATACTGCTGTTTTCAGTATTCTACCCCTATCTATGGTTTTTATCATATTGCTAGTATTTGTCTTGGCTGATTATCTTTGTATCTCTTTTAGTTGGTACTTATCAGACATCCAGGATGATATTGCGTGCACTCAGTAGTTCTAGATATCTCAGCAATTCCTGAACTGTTGATTCTCCATCAGTTTTCTTCCTGGGTCTTTGGGACCACAGTGATTTTTTGTAGTTTCTATTGAATTTATTCCTGAGTTCTATTATTATCTGTTCATATTTTTTGAGGATTTTTTAAATGTCTTCTGTTGTATGAAGGTGTTATCCTCTACTTTGCTGATTCTGTCCCCAGCATATGTTACTCTAGTGAGTAACATATATACATGTAAATTTTTGCATGTATGGTGAGACTTTCCAGTGAGGTTTTTAGTTGATCTACCATATTTTTAAGCCCTGATATTTCTGTTTGAAGTTTTCTGATTTGTAATTTCATATCCTCTTGAATCTTATGGGCTATTCGTTCCATCATTTATGTTCTTTGAATATACTTAACATTTTCTCTCTAAAGTCCTGACCAGAGATGTTATGTAGGTAGCTGGTGTTGGTTGGGTCTTCAGAAGTAGCATCTTCAGTCACAAGGTATGGTAGGGTTCTGCAATAGTTTTCCCATTGTGAAAGTTGTTGTATAGTACTTTATTATAAATTGTGGTGCAGTTTCCTGACCGGAAGAAATGCACAGACATGGAATGAAGTAGAATGGTTGTGTTCTTGTTGGTCTCATACATCTCAGTTGGATTCAGATTGAGGCTGTTTTTCCCCAAAACTCCACACAAAACTGACAGACTGCTGTCATCTGTATTTATGTACCTCAATTCAATTGAATCTAATACATTTTTAATCCAAACTCTGGCCACTGCCTATTGCTGGTCTCACACACTTCAGCTGGATTCAAACCTGAGTCACTCACTTTCTTACTAAAAACATTTTATATTAAAAATTTTACACTAACAGAAAATATTTGTATGTTAATATGATTGGCATGTATGTTAATCATACATGTATATAGTATTAATTACATGGATAACAGCAGTCTAAAAACAAATGATCTCTGAGAAGCAAAGAAAAAGCCCAAGATTAGGGCTGGAGAGATAGCATGGAGGTAAGGCATTTGCCTTACATCTGAAGGATGGTGGTTCGACTCTTGGCATCCCATATGGTCCCTCATGCCTGCCAGGAGCAATTTCTGAGCAGAGAGCCAGGAGTAATACCTGAGAGCTGACACATGTGACCCAAAAACCAAAGAAGAAAAAAGAAAGAAGAAAGAAAGAAAGAAAGAAAGAAAGAAAGAAAGAAAGAAAGAAAGAAAGAAAGAAAGAAAGAAAGAAAGAAAGAAAGAAAGAAAGAAAGAAAGAAAGAAAGGAAGGAAGGAAGGAAGGAAGGAAGGAAGGAAGGAAGGAAGGAAGAAAAAGAAAGAAAGAAAGAAAGAAAGAAAGAAGAAAGAAAGAAAGAAAGAAAGAAAGAAAGAAAGAAAGAAAGAAAGAAAGAAAGAAAGAAAGAAAGAAAGAAAGAAAGAAAGAAAGAAAGAAAGAAAGAAAAAGTCCAAGACAAATTCAATGCACCTATAACTTCTGATAGAAACATGAGGTCACCTGAGGGTCAAGAATTATCATAATTAGGGATTGGAAAGATAGCACAACAGTAGGGCATTTGCCTTGCATGTGGCCAACCCAGGACTGATGGTGTTTAGACTTACAGCATCTCATATGGTCCCTTAAGCAGTCAGGAGAGATGAAGTCATGAAATTTTCCTATGCATGGATGGACATGGAATCTATTATGCTGAGTGAAATAAGTCAGAGGGAGAGATAAAGATGCAGAACAGTTTCATTCATCTATGGGTTTTAAGAAAAATGAATGACAATTTTAGCAGTATCTCAGACACAAGAGAGATGTGGACTGGAAGGTGCAGTTCATGACATGAAGCTCACCACATAGAGTGATGAGTGTAGTTAGAAAAATAACTACACTGAGATCTATCATAACAATGTGAATGAATGAGGGAAGTAGAAAGCTTGTCTTGAGTACAGGTGTGGGTGGGGTGGAGAGGAAGGAGATCTGGGAAATTGGTGGTGGATATCTTGCACTGGTGAAGGGGGGTGTCCTTTACATGACTGTAATCATACAACTGCAATCATATTTGTAACCACGGTGTTTAAATAAAGATAATTTAACAATAAAAAAGTTAATACACAATTGTCTCAGTCAGGTCTCTGGAATTAGAGATCATGGATGTTGTGCAGGTCGTAGGACAAACCCTAGACTAGGGTTTTCTTTCTGGTCCCAGCTTACATATTGCCCAGCCGTGGTTCTATCCTCCAGTC
>PVKC010029539.1:0-15095 GCA_004027635.1 Crocidura indochinensis
TGGTGGGTGGGTGGGAGCTATATTTAGTGGTACTCAAGGGATACTCCTGGCAACCTGAGCGCTCAGTGGTTGCTCCCTGTTGTTTCAGGTACCATGTCGTACCAGGGACTAAACCCAGACCTGCATGCATTTGTTGCCCTTTTAATCTTCACCTCAAAAATAGCTTGGGGTTTGTTTGTTTGCCTGCCCACAACTTGTGGCACTTGGCTTACTCCTGGGACTGCACTCAGGAATCACTCCATATGTGGCTCTTGGATCAAACCAGGCCAAAACAAATGCCTGTCCTGTTGTACTTTATTTCCAGCCTTAAAACACATTTATATATGGAAATGGATGGAGAAGAAAAAGGAAAAATTACTTCTACATAATAGTAGTATTTCCCCATGAGCTTGAAAAGAAATTCAGTTTCATCTCTACTATTTACCATGGCACCTTGGTAAAAGTGTCCTTGTCTCCCTGGATTTTCTAATCTATAAAACGAGATTGGTGGGACAGGTTTCTGCTTTGTTTTTAATCACCAAATTTATGATGATGGTGGTGATGATAATGATAAGTTTGGACTCTTGAAAATATGCAACATATAAAGATGATTCATTCATGCTATTTCCTTAAATATCTAAATTTAAAGTATTCTCGTTCAGTCTGGAAACTCCTAAATTACAATGTTAGCTTTTATTTTCAAAGAGTCATTTTGTCATTTGGGTGGAGTAGTGTTTACAATATGAATTATGTTCAAATGCTGGTTTTCCAGAAACTTTTAATTAGATATGATTTTAAGAATCCAGTCTTCCTCCCACTCTTGAAAGATCATGCCGTGAAAATTCATTTTGAACAAAATACTGAAGAGATGTAACTGGGCAAACCATTCCTGCTTCCCCTTCCTCTTATTTCAATCTAAACATTCCATCAGTCAAATCATTTTGAAAGCATTCTTCAAACATTCCACCGTATCTGACGTAATAGCATCCTTAATGCTAGTTTGAAACCTTGGGATTCTACTTTATGTCAGCTGTACTTAAAAATGCTCCCAGTTCTCTAAACATTGATGATATTAATGAATAGGGTACATTTGGGGCCTTTCTCAGCACTCTATAAAGTGGTAACTATTTACTGATAAAACAGCAATTAGTATGTTATTTCATGGCATTTAGTGCTTTCTAAGATATTTTACTATAAAAATACAGGTGCCATGCACAGTTCAGTATCTATCATTGTTGTATCTATCCGAAAAGGGTGTATATATGCTATTCTTTAGTAGAAAGCTTAATCAGAAAGCCTTTATATTTGAAGACTTAAATGGAGTAATTACTGTAATATAAAAGCTTAAATGTTTTTAACTTTAACAAAAATTAGTTTTTGTTAATGTCTAATTTGAAGAAATGCTGTTTTTCTTGTTTAGGCCTTTCCTCTCTCTTAGTCATGTGCTGAAAAGGAAAGACAGATCAAATAGAGTAGTCATTAATATTGCTGTAGTCAGTGCTTAAACTTAGGAAATGAGGTATAACTTTGTGAAAGAAAAGGGGATTAATATTTCAAAGCATTGATAAATTACACAATGATTTGCGTAGTGGTTAAATCTGTCGTGTGTCAGAATTGTGTCTCCTTGCCCAACGTTGTTAAACAATCTAGAAACACTTGGTTGGGTATGGTGGTGTAACAGGGACACTCCCAGGGCCCCTCTGCCACTTCTCAGCGAACCTGCTGCTCTTTCAGTAATAGGGCCTGTCTCAGATGCACTGCTGCTTGGGAGGGGCGGTGGAGTCCTCCAGGTCCACAACCCTGCCCTGGCCTTAGGAATTGTTTGTTTGTTTGTTTGTTTAGTATTTCGGCTATACCCGCTGACGGTGACACTCAAGGGTTACTCCTGGCTATGTGCTCAGAAATCGCTCCTGGCTTGGGGGACCATATGGGACACCAGAGCATCAAACCACGGTCTGTCCTAGGCTAACGCAATCAAGTTAGACGGAGACGCCTTAAGGCTTGTGCCACCGCTCCGGCCCCTAGAATCAGTTTTTATGATCACATTACTTTCCTCAGGTCCCCCTGCTCTCCAGCTGCAATCCAAGAAAGAGTATTTAGAAATTGCCATGTATTAACACTGTTCTGGCAGATTAACTCTTAAATACCACGGTAGGAAATTTGCAGATTTCTCTGAATAGCTCAGTTTTGTGTCAGAATAAAAGAAGGGACTAAAATGAGACCCTTGAAAAAAGTTCTCCTCAAGAAGAATTGAAGTGTCTACTTGGAATCTACACCAGTTGTTTTCCATTTTTTCCCCCTCTCTGACTGACAGTGCTCTGTGACCTGTAATTGAAAGCACTGACTTAGACTATTACAAGGGAATAATGTGGACAGTGTCTTTGTTTGTGTTTTGGGACAAACCAAGTAGTACTTGGGGCTGCTCCTGGTCGTACTTGGGAGACTCTACATGCAAAGATGCATTTCAGCCCTTTGAGCCCCCTTTCTCTGCCCCTGTTTTCAAAATGGTCTTTTATGCCTTAGAAAAACTTGTTTTAAACGTCTGGCTTTGAAGTACTGAGTATTTTCCTCAGTCTGTTTTGTTCTTTCCTCTCAGCATCATTAATTGATCAGAAAGGAGGAACTAGTAGAATTCTGTCTGTCTCCTCTTGGCTTTCCAGTGTGTCTGACTTTCAAAGAGCGTAGAGAGCTCTGAATGAATTGGCTTGGTTTAGTTAGGAAGTTTGTTATTGAAGCATCTTTTGAAATTTTTTACTACGTGTATAGGATTGTGTCTGTAGATGACTTACTTATAATTGAATTAACTGAATTAAAATAAAATGGAGCCAGTAAATTGTCAAGTGGTGATCATCACTAAAATAAGTTGCTAACAATTTTATCTTTAAATTTTCCAAGTGCTTGTGGTTAAATTCCTAAGAGGTAGAATGATCCAGTAATTAGCCATTTTTGTCATTATCCATATAGTTTCTTCTCGAGATTACTTTAGAAGGTGGTTAATTCTGTTTTTTAGTTTTGTTTTGGGCCACATGTGGTTGTGCTTGGAGTTTCTCCTGGCTCTGCACTTAGGAATCACTCCTGGTGGTGCATAGGGGATTATATGGGATGCCGGGGATTGGACCTGGGTTACCTGCATTCAGGTTAAAGGTCTTACCATTGTGCTGTTGCTCTGGCCCCATTCTATGAATGTTTAAAAGTGTAAAGGTAAGGTAGGATTGTAGCTCAGTGGTAGTTTCCCATGTATGAGAGCTCAGTCACTACCTAGCACCAAAAAGGAAAGTGTTAGTAAAGTTAACCTAATGTTTTGTGCTTACATATTTTAATTTTTCCTCCTTTCTTGCAACATAGTTTTTAGTTAAAAAAAAAAATCTTGAAACTTGTTTCCATTTCCCCTCATACACTGTAAGCCAGAGACCACTTTGTAGAAATTTTCCTGTATTTGCAGACAGTAGTTCAGAAAACTGTTAGGAGTTCCCTAAAAACCTTGAATCACATTGCTATTTTTGTTTCTAGATTAAGGAATTTTTTGAATTGGAAATTTTATCTTAATTCAGATGTTCAAACTTCATGGTAATATTGGTATCATGTTAGTTATTGAATTAAATGCTATAGAGTTTGTAAAGACGTTACTAATTTTCTTCTTTTCTCCCTCTCCCCCTAATTCTTCAGCCATCTGTTGAATCTTCAAGTCCAGGTAAGTAGTTTCCATGTCCTTAATAATGCCTATTGATAAGCATATATCCTCTGAGTTGCATAAATAAAGGTTTGAGGAATTAGGCTGTCATCTGATATGTTCTTGAATGCTTTTCTGTTGGGGAAAAAAAGAGATGGATGAAATGTTTCATTCACTGCCCGTGAAGGTGCAGCTGATGCTGTGTGATTTCTATTTATATGAAGTGAATTTCTTAGAGAGATCATTTACTAGTGTCTAATAGTAAATGTCTAATAGTACTTGTATTGAAAAAAAATTATTTAAGAAAAATAGTTAATGCATTTAGTGAGGAAGAAAAATGATAAGCAGAAGAATTAAGAAATGAGTATTTAACGTTTTAAATTTAAGGGAAGCTATTTATAGGTTTGAGTAATAGCATTGATTGGTTTGGGGGTTACAGTTTGCAGTGCTCAGGAGTTTCTTCTCTTTGTACTAAGGTATCAGTCCTGGCTGTGCTTAGGGGACTATAATAGATGCTGAGGATTGAACCTGGGTCAACCGCTGGCTTCAAGTTTTTACCTTCTGACCAGTTATCTTTGGAGTTTTCCTCCCTCCCCCATGATATAGAGCACAGACTTTTTTCTTCTCCCTACTTAGAAATTGCAAATCTATGATCTTTGGATTAAATCTTGTCCAAAAAAGATTGTTTTATTGTAGATTATAATAATATATTTAGGAGCCAGGGAGACAATTCACAAGTGAAGGCATGTCCTACATGTGCAAAGACCTGAGTTGACCCCTCAACCTGCTTAGGGTAGCCTTGGTCTGCCCAGTCACTACTGGGCCGAACAGTTCTGCATTACATCACTGGATATTCCACTGTCAGCTGGGTTGGCAAGGATATCATTGGGAGTGGCCCCTGGGTCTCCTGAGCATTGCTTGGGGGCCAGCCTCCACATCCCTCATTGAAAATATTTTCTATAAAATACAGATTTACCCTTCTCATGGTCAGAGTATTCAGCACCACTGGGGACACCATCCGTGTGTGACATCAAATGATTGGAGTTGAGTAATAGTTGGGAAAGAATTGTACTAGTCTTTCTGCCTCAGTTTCCAGGATTTACCAAATAACAGGCGTGGGGACTATCTTTAGCATGCAGGACAGGGAACCATTTCAGAACTGTCTAGGATAACTGGAGAGTAAAAGGAGCTCTTTGAGTCATGGCCACGTGTTAATTTAAAACATCACACATGTATTGTTTAATGTACACTTATGATCATAAAACTTGTCAATTAAAACTGGTCATCTTTCCATGTTTTATACATTAAAATTAGAGCTTATAGAAATGCTTAAGAATGTACAAACCTTTCTTTTTTATTGGAGATGATTGGGCTAACCTCATGGGAGCACAGGGCTTACTCCTGTCTCTTTTCTCAGGGTTCATGCTTGCTGGTACACTGGGGACCATGTGTGGTGTTAAGGAATTGAACCAGGGTTAGTCGTGTGCCAGGGAAACGCCTAAATCCTTGTACTATCTCTCTAGCCACAGAATGAAACTTGATAAGGTTGTTTCTAGACAAGCAAGGTGTTTTAAAATAGATAGCATTATTAGTCTTCTGCCTAAAAGCATTGTTTATTTTTGTTGCTAATACTAATTGAAGCAAACGTAAAGATCACGGGGGAAGTTAGGAGTAGAGCTTAGTGTGAGAAATGATTTTAATTATTTTTAAACGTTCAAATGACCCTTGTAATAGATGTGACCAGGCTAAGTGATTTCTCTTTGCCAGTGTGACCCAATATAAAGTGCACTATCAGATTTGATTTGACCATTTACCATATTTCACTGTATTACCATCACAGATTTCATGCATTTTTTTTTTAAGGTTGTAAGCCATTTTTTTTTGTTGTTGTTTAGTTTTGTTTTGGGCCACACCCGCTTGATGCCTCAACCCCCTATTTCTCTGTATTTTTGTTGTTTTGGGCCACAACTGGTGATGCTAGTGCTTTGCAAGGCAGACACCTTACCTCTAGTGCCACCTCGCCGGCCCCATGTAAACCAGTTTTAAAATGACAAAAATAGAGTGTGAAAGTTATGCAGTTGTAATGATAATACAAACCTGTCAGGATAGTAACCAATAAAAAGGGGGATTTAGGGAAGAGATAGCAAAATGATTTATGAGTTGACGTGAGATGAATAAAACTTTATTTTGCTTTTTTCTACCTTAATAATTTTTAATAATTTTATTGGTAAAGCAATGATTATTAATGCTAAAATAAAATACTTGTACATTGATTCATTTTCTTTATCCTTAGTAATTTATTTCCAGGGACTGGTGGGGGTGGGGATTCCCTTCACCTAATGATGGGGTTGGTAAATAACAAAATAACAAAAAAATAATACAATAGTGAGTTGATCTTAGAGAACAAGGTTAGAAGACCTCCCCCAAATCAGCTTAATATAAGAAGAAAATTGAAAATACAGACAACAGTACAGTTTATAATGTGGGATAAAGAAATTGAGCAAGAAGGGAAAAAAGGTTCTTTTATCCTGCTTTTCTTGTAGCAGAGGGGTAAAGTGGCAAAACTTTAAATATAATTGACTTTGCAAATAAATGACAAAAGCAAGATATTCAGGTAAGTCGTGTGAATTTATGTTCTGTACTGGTGTGAGCTTAATTTTTTTTGTTGGCAAGAGTATATTTAGAAAAGTTATTTTTGATAGTATTTGCATCCAGTAGGAATTATATTTTGATCAGGATAATAGTATGCAAAATTGTGGTCTTAGAGTCTTAAAGTCTTCTTGCTTACAAGGAAGAAGAAAAGTATACTGGCATCTGTAGGAATCCATAATTATTCAATACTGGGTCTAAGATTCTAGCTTCTTAAACTGCAGGTTGCAATTGCATATAGGATCACATAATGTGGAGGTTTTAAAAAATAATCAGTGAAAAAATAATTTAAATGTTTTCTTATCAGATGTTTGATTTTAATTCCTCTGTATATCCAGGGTCATGTAAAACTTTCTTGAGTGAAAAGGACTATTGAGTGGAAAAGGCTTAAGAAGCTCCATCCTAGAAAATTTCTGGGTGGGTTTTGGGAATTTCCTATTTAACCACTCAGAAATAAAATAATTGGAGAGCTACAAGAAAGCTATAACTGGATTAGTGGTTCTTAAGTTATGTTTTACAAACCCCTTGTGACCTATCTCAAACAGAATAAGGTGGATTTCTAAATTTATACCATCATTTTCATAAATTTTAAGGAAATTAAGATAGCATACTATTCTAAATGTTTTAATTTTGTAAATTGATAAAGCTGATAAATTGGGGTCAAAAAGAACAGTAGGAAGGACATTTGCCTTGCAAACAGCAGACCCAGATTTGATCCTTGGCATCCTTTATGTATCATATGAGCTTGCCAGGATTAATCCCTGAGTGCAAAACCAGGAGTAACCCTCTGAGCACCACTGGGCCTGGCCCCAAAACAAAAACTTCGCTTTGATTGTTTGACTCAGATGTACACCTGATTAGTGATTCCTGAGTTAGTAATTATATACAATACCTTATATTTCACATATATATTTCATAGCTTGTGTTTCTCAAAGTATAGTGTGCTAAGTACTTTGCCACCGAGTTTGGTTTGCAGTTTACTCATTTTTAAGCATAGGCCTTTATAAGTGTTTTTTGAGACGGGATACCCTCCGCTTGGAGAACTAACTAAAAAGTACATATAAGACCTGGAAGTAGGTCTAGGCTTCAAATCCCATTCTTTCATGCCACCTACTTGCTCAGTTTAAATATGCTACCTAAACAGAGCCTCAGCTTGTTATTTTCTTCATAAATTGGAGAGTAGATGGAGATTAAACGAGATTGCGATAAAGTAAGTACTTGATCCTGTAGTTGGTACACGACTGTTGTTCTTAATATTGGAAATTATAGCAAGTGACATAAACCTAAGTATCAGGTGCTCCCTTTTCTCTCAGATACTTTTCAAGAGAGAAATCAACCTCAGGGAAAAAGTTACTCGTTTTCTTACTGGTGAGAAATGGCAGACTATAAATCTAGCTATTTATGTTAACTATTTAAATCAGTGGTCAAAAATTGCTCATTGATTTTTATGTTAACTCATTTGCTCATTTGTAAACAATACTTTTGCCAAATGAAGTTTGCGTTTTGACAGTGCCCAGATGTGTGGCTAGCTCACAGAAACGTAGGTCCAGTCTTTGCAGTCTATTCTTAGTAAGGCTTGAGCCTGTTGTGTACTCCTGCATCCCGCAGCCACTGGGCTAAAATGGATTCGATTTAAGCATTTAAGCAAATGTACCCACTAAAATATCATTGATACCTTTCATACTCAGGTGGTCGTACATGTATAGCTCAGATTTTTTGTTTAGAAGATTAAAATTTTCAACTTGATATTTTGTGGTGCTGGGGATTTAATTCAGAACCTCATGTATACTACACAAGACAAGTACTCTGGCACTGAGCCAAATCTCCAGCCCTGCAGTGGTAGTCTTGTTTAAAACACTGAAGTACACACTTATTTTCTTAAAACTGCGTGTCCCTTTTATTTCCCATTTCCACTTTTTTTTTTTTTGTAGTTGTAACAATATCTAGATGTGAGATGGGGGAATGAACCTTTATTTATGAAGGGGAAATTATGAGAAGTAAGAGCAAGAATTTGAAAAAATAAACAGTATTTGCTGTGCATAGCTTTCCCTGGTGCTTTGATTTATATCTAGCTTCAAATAACATACATTAAATTAATTTTTATCAGAGACACTTAATTTGGTTTACCAAACTTCTTAAAATATTCTTTGCCAGGAGGTTCAGCAACATCAGATGACCATGAATTTGATCCATCAGCTGACATGCTGGTTCATGATTTTGATGATGAACGAACATTAGAAGAGGAAGAAATGATGGAAGGAGAAACAAACTTCAGTTCTGAAATAGAGGATCTTGCAAGGGTAAATAATAATAAGCCATAGGATGAAGTAGTTAAAACTTGAGAGGAAACACTTGAAACTGGTTGTCTACCTATGTTGGGGGGGGGGGGGCCTATGGTTTTGTTTTGTTTTGTTTTGTTTTGTTTTAGTTGGATCTATATAAAATACTGGAAAACTCTTTGTGTTCCTCGTTTGAAAATGAAAGGCATTTTATTCAGTTAGTTATCTGGATTTTAGGCCACACGAGCAGTGTTCGGAGACTGCTCCTGGCAGTGCTGTGGAACCATATGGTACTAAAAATGGAACCAACCCAAATCGCCTGCAAGTTTTAATAAGCTTGTACTTGCTTCATCCTGTTCTCTTTAGCCTTTTTTAAAGATTTTTTTAAAGGCAGTTTTAAAAGAAGAGGAGGCTGGAGAGATTGTACAGCACAGTAGATAAGTGCTTTACCTTGTGTGTGGCAGGCCCAACTTAATCCCCTGCACCACAAATGGTTCCCTCAACACTGCCAGGAATGATCCCTGAGCATAACCTGGTATGGCTCCAAAGCAAAGATAATAGCTTTATTATAAGAAACAAGTCAAGTAATATCTTTGCTAATACACCACTTATATTGGGCAAGATGAATTATAAATATCCAAGAATCATGTTTCTTTGAATCCTGCATAGTCACATTCCCTCACCAGTTACTCCATCTCTTACTATTACTTCTTTTCTCTTCAATGCCAACAATATTCTTTCTCAATCTCTTTCTCTCTTTTCCCTCTTTTTTTCTGGGATCAGGGATTGAGTCCAGAATAGCATACATCTAAAACTTGCACTGTATCCAGCCTTGAAAGCAAATTTCTTAGGTTTTAAACTCCCTCATGACCACTTATTTATTTACTTCACAAAGTGTTTTACATTGTCTTTACCTGCTTCTTAACATGAACAGTGACTTCCTATCAAGCTCCATGGTCACTTTTTACTACCAAGAGTTGGCATCTCTTCTATTCGGACATCTTTCATTCAAGATTTAAATGTTGGAACTTCCTGACTCTTGGGTTTGGACTTCTTTTCTTTTTCTTCTTTTTTTGGAAGGATTAGGGGGAGTTGGCCACACACAGTCGTTCTCAAGAGTTACTCCTGGCTCACGTTCAGGGATCTCTCCTGGTGGTACTCAGGACCATATGAACCATTATTGTCAGTTGCATGCAAGGCAAAAGCTTTTTTTTTTTTTCCCTTCCTCCCTGGAGGCAAAAGATTTTTTGTTTGTTTGTTTGTTTGTTTGGAAGGCCACATCTGGAAATGCTCAGAGGTTACTCTGTGTGCAGCACTCAGGAATTACTTCTGGAGGTGCTTGTGGTGTCCATATGGGGTGCCATTGATCGAAGCCAGGTCAGCTGCATCAAGAGCATGTACCTTACCCACTGTGCTATCACTAAGCCCTGGGCTTCCTTTTCTTCTGTCTCTAGATGTGAAGATCTGTAGATCCTTCTCAGGATCAGCTGCTTCAGAGTCTAATCACAGACTTTTAAAAAACAGGTGGTTCCTTTGCCTTTTCTCAAGCAGACTGAATTAAATCTCTAGATCTGTGGACCAAAATACTCATTTCTGTTTGAATATTACTAAGTTAGATAATTTGGCCTGATCTGTTACCTTGTTCTCTATATGGTAAATATTCTTTAGTTCATTTTTTTACTATTGACCTATTTCGTTCTCTAATTTTGTGTAGCTATCTTCTTGACATTACTGCTTTGGTATCTCAAAAAATAGTACTAGATTAAAAAAATTTCAAAACAGAACTATTGATGGGTCTTCTCCCCCGCCCCCATGTCCTGAATTTTCTTTCTCATTAATATGGCACCAATATTTATCCCTTTGCCTAAGTAGGAGACCAGGCTGTCATTTTTTTTCCATTCCTAATACCCAGTTTTCATCTATATCACAGGAAGCCAAAAGAGCCTAATGCAAGTTATATGCCCCCTTTTAGTTGGGTCACTGTCATCCGTGGCATAGGCTACTAGGGTCGCTTCCTTACTTGTTCTCTAGTTCTTTTCTCCACTCTTCCTTCTAATATGTTTGCTTGACAGTCATGGTGATCTTTCCAAAACAGAAATTAATTTATTTGATTTCCTCTTTAAAATTCTTTAGTGACTTTACTAAATAAGAAATTCTGTTAAAAACAAAATTGCTCTGAGTGACAATGGTATAGCGTTGTTACTTCAAGCTTTTCAAGAGTAGGTTAGAAAAAGATGATGGATCTGGAGTCTAAACTTTACTTTAGAAGTAGCTAGAAAGCGATTCAGTAGACAGGGATAATTCCTCTGATGATTCATATTAGAGGTGAACATTAAAAGAAACAATTTAACTATCAGTCATAGTTACTTCATGCATTTATGGAATGAAAAGGCAGTTGCTCTCAATTATTTAATAACCCATCTGAAGTAAAAACTGAAGGAGAAAACTTATATTTTCTGACTTATATTCTGCATTGAATATTAGTCTGTAAGAACAGATTATAATAGCTTATAAAGTGAGATGATTATTGTTTTCTTCTGTCAGAAAATGGGTTATTACAGTTAAGTAGCATGCAATTAGTAATGAACTTTGCTAAATTGTTGGATTTGCTAAATTTTTTTCATTCTCCTCTTTCACTATCTAACATCGCCCCACAGTTTGCTTTCAAATCAACCTTCCTTAGGAAAAAGTAAAAATAGTTTTTATAAAAGATAATAGAAAGGAAGAAAAAGACAAGCAAGACGCAAAACCAGTCTTTTTTGGGGGGGGGGCACACCCGTTTGATGCTCAGGGGTTACTCCTGGCTAAGCGCTCAGAAATCATTCCTTGCTTTGGGGATCATATGGAATGCCAGGGATCGAACCATGGTCCATCCAAGGTTAGCCGCGTACAAGGCAGATGCCCTACAGCTTGCGTCACTGCTCCAGCCCCAGTAAATAGACATTTGTTTACTACAAATAGAAATTTGCAGGTTTGGGGCCAGAGCAATAGTATAGTGGTAGGGTGATTTTTTGCCTCGTATGTGCCTGACCCAGGTTCTATCCACTGCATCCTATATGGTCCCCAAACCTGCCAGGAGAGATTTCTGAACTCAGAACCAGGAGCTAACCCCTGAGCACCACTGGGTGTGATCCCAGTCCCCCCCACCCCAAGAAATTTGCGAATTAAAGTCATTTTGTTACACACTTTTAAAACTAGTATAATTTTTTTCTTTTTTTTTTATGATTTTAATTGGACCAAAGTGAATTACAAATCTTTCACAGTAATATTTAAAGTACATAGTGACAATAAATCAGGGCCATTCCCACCACCAGTGTTATCCCCTTATTCTCAGCATTCATCCCATATCTCTTCCCTTTGCCCCCTGAGCTGCTAACGTCACTGGTCCCCTCTGTATAGCTTGTTGTAAATAGGGTATCTATTCTGTTGTCGTTGACTTTGGGTTTATTGTTTAAGTGTGATGATTTTTTAATCCCACTCAATGTAAAACTCAGTATAATTTAAAATTACACAAATTTTAGTTTATTTGGAAGAAGAAAGATTAAGATCTTTTTGTATTTGTATTTTTTGAAACATCATAATTCATTAATGTATAATAATCATTACTTTAAAGTGCTAAACACATTTCATCTAATGAATCTTTAGAGCTGAAAAGTACAGATATTATAAGGTGAGAGTTAAAGAGTATTTTCTGAAATATATAAACAGCATGAATTAGAAAAATGAGACACTAGGGAGGAATTCTGAAGAACTGACTGACTTCCTTAATCCCTTCATAGTTTTATTTGATAGTAAGGCCTAACCCCTAGGATGTTGATTACCTTATAAACTGAAGTTTGATTTGGATATGTTTCTTTAGCACTTCTTAGCTGAAAATTTGCCTCTTCCATCCATTTGAGAGAATACTGTGATCACTCCCCAAATGGCCTTGAATAATTGCTGCCAGAGTCTGGCTGAATAAATGTCATACTTGATGGTGTAGATGGAGGGAGTGAGCCATGACTGCAGCCAGGAGAGAGAGGCAATGTTCCAGTGTTGCATTATGGTTAATGCATGGTAGCTTTACCTTACTGTTTTCATGTTTGTCTTTTTAAACTCTGTTCTTTCCGCTTCTAACTAATGCAAGCATGATTACTATAGTCCTTTAGGCACCTTAAAATACAATATGCAAGTGTAGTCCAAATCCCAGTATTTGTGTTTCCTACCTAGCCCAGTTTATTTATGTCTCATAAGAAAACCAATACATCTTATTTCTGTTCTATTGGATCATGTACACTTCATATCATGTTTTAAGGAAGATAGTATGTTGCATATGAGTGTAAGGGCAGTATAAAATAGAGAGAACATTTGCTTCCAAACTCATCTGCAAGGCTAGAGAGATCATTCAGGTTGAACGGGTATTTTGTTATCTCTTTTTTTAATATATAAAAATCTTTTTTTTTTTTGGTTTTGGTTTTGGTTTTTGGGCCACACCCAGTAACGCTGGGGGGTTATTCCTGGTTATGCGCTCAGAAGTTGCTCCTGGCTTGGGGGACCACATGGGAAACCGGGGAATCGAACCGTGGTCCGTCCTAGGCTAGCGCAGGCAAGGCAGGCACCTTACCTCCAGCACCACCACCCGGCCCCAATATATAAAATCTTTTTATTTAAACACCATGACTGTAGTTGAGTTTCAGTCATAAAAAGAACACCTCCCTTCACCAGTGCAACATTCCCACCACCAATGCCCTCCCTCCCACCTTCCCATCCCTTGCCTGTATTTGAGATAGGCATTCTACTTGTCTCACTCATTAAGATTGTCATGGTTCTGCCTCACAAATTGAGGGGGAAATAATGGAGGGTACCAAGACCAAACAGTCATATGAACATTGAGTAGAAATAAAAAATGATCAGACTTAAAACACCAAATCCAAAGCCAACTACAACAGAATGGATACCCAATCTACAACACAGAAGGGACAACTTATACTAGCAGCTCCCCCCCCCCGGGGGGGGGGGGCAAAGGAGGGGCAATATGGGATGCATGCTGGGAACAGGGGTGGAGGGAGGACAACATTGGTGGTGGGAATGCCCCTGATTGAATGTCACTATGTACCTTAAATACTACTGTGAATGATTTGTAATCCACTTTGGTCAAATTAAAAACTAATAATAAAAAAAAAGATTTTCACGATAGTTCTTAGTGTAGTGTAGTTGTTTTCTTTTTTCTTTTTTTTTTTTATTTTAACACCTTGATTACATACATAATTGTGTTTGGGTTTCAGTCATGTAAAGAACACCACCCATCACCAGTGCAACGTTCCCATCTGTACCACTACTCTTTGTGATGAGCTTCATATTGTGAACTGGTCTGAATGGGTATTTTGGATTCAGGAAGTTAGGGCACCTTCCTTGCACTGCTGTGTGTGTCCCAAAACCAAGCACAACTGAACTCCTACAACAGTATTTACCAGCAAGTAACTTAGAAGTTACTTACCAATACTGACTTTTTGTGTTACTACAAAGATGTAAACTGTATACAATTTATTCATAAAATTCTCAAAATAATTTGCATGACCCATAATTTTCTCATTCACTTTATTCCATCCATTTCAACCCTGAAATTTAGGAGATCTAATACCTAATTAGAGTCTTCGATGAAAACAAGCAAATGAGGGATTTTCCATTGAGATAACTGACAGGTCCTAATGTTATTTATGTCAGTCACCTTTCGTCTTTTTTCCCCCAGAAGGAAATACTTAGAGTATATCATTTGGTCATATCAAAGTTGTAGAAGTTAATCTACAGATAGGGGCAAAGAAGAAATTCGAGTGTAATGCTTATGTAGTTTCAATTAGGGCAGTGGGTAGGATGCTGGCCTTTCACATGGCTAACCCAGGTTCTGTCCTCAGCACTGCAGATGAGCATTATCAAGAGTCAGCCCATGGTGCAGCTGGGTATAGCCCCAAAACAGAGACCAGAAAAATAAAAATAACTACCATGTTTGCCAGCGTATAAGATGACCCCTAATTTTGCAGTTAAAACATGGGTTTAGGCCTATATTCGCTGTATCAGACAGAATGTTCCTGTGCTGCAACTGTATGTACCACAGTGAGCCAATCACAACAAGCAAAGGTTCAAAGGGGATACTGGAATAGATTTCCTCTCTGACTCTGGCCCATCTGAACAGGCTTTTTACAGTGTAGATTCAGGTCCAGAACATTGTCTCATTTGCATGCATCAAAAGCCTACTTGGATTGGCTGAGTTAGAGAGGTGGTCCGAGCAGTCTTGCAGTGATTGGTGCAGGATCAAGTTGGAAAATTCGTTTTGTGGCAATATTCAGACAATTTTTGTTTAGCGGCATATTGAGACATTTTTCGGGATATACTCGGCGTATAAGTCGACCCCGCTTTTCGGTTGACTTTTGACTTATTTGTTTCAAAGTCGTCTTATACGCCAGAAAATACCGTAAGCAAAGACATAATAGAATATATAAACCTGGATTTAATATTAAACGTTTTGGGTTTTTTTTTGGGGG
>PVKC010029540.1:0-15089 GCA_004027635.1 Crocidura indochinensis
TTAGTTTTATTAAAAAAAATTCAGGAGTATTGAGACCAATAAGAAAGACTCTAGTCTAGGCTTTGACCTATGATCTGTACAACAACCAGATCTCTAATTCCAGAGTTCTGACTGAGACAACTGCAACTAAGCAGATCTTCTGGAAACATAATGAAAGATTTTATCCTAGACTTTGCCTTGGATAGGTGCAAAAACCAATACCACTAACTACAGAAGAAGGATTAAAACAACAGCAGTGGAACAGAACTTCTAGAACTGTCATGAAAGACTCCATCCTAGGCTCCATCCAATGACCTGTGCAAGTACCAAGATTTCTAGTTACAGAAGCCTGATTATATCATCCACATGGGAGCAGACATTTTCCAGGAAACACAAAAGGACTTAGGGGAGAGTAAAAGAACATGTATGGAGCCTGTAGTTATTCCCATGACAGTATACTTCAAGGGTGTAGTAACCCTGTGTCTCTTAGGCCAAGGGAATTCCCTTTCTAATCTCCCCAATATTTACTATGCCTATGAAAAAATAAAGCACAAAATAAATATATTGGTTTTGTTATTGTTGATTGGGTTTTTGTGTTTTGTTTTAATTTCAGAACTATGGCTGTTGTGTGGTTGTTGCCTTTACTGCTGTGGAACTTTAGGGTTTTTTTGTTTGATTTTTTGTATTGTTGTTATGTTTATTTTTTCATTTTCCCTTTATTCTCTTAAATTGATATTTATAGCCTCTAGAAGGACTCCTCCCATTTTTTGCTTGTTTGATTTTTGCCCCATTTTATCTTTTTCCTTCCTTCAAACAGAACCACGTAACTTGAACCATCTTGTTCTGCCCCACAAATCAAGGGGGAAATAATGAGGGTACCAAGACCAAACAGTCATATGAACACTAAATAAAAATAAAAAATGATCAGACTTAAGCACCAAACCCAAAGCCAACAACAACATAATCAATACCCAATCTATAACAAGCTAGACACAGAGGGAACAACTTACACTAGCAGCTCAGGGAGGGGGATATGGGATGTATGCTGGGAACAGGAGGACAGCATTGGTGGTGGGAATGCCCCTGATTTAATGTCATTAGTTAAAATATTACTGTGAAAAGTTATAATCCACTTTGGTCAAAATAAAAATTATTAGATAAAAATTCAGGAATATGTGGTAAAATAAAATAATCCATGTCCTAAGGTTTTTTTTAAAGGCAGAAGAACTGATTTAAAAGATATAAAAAATAAAATAAAAATAAAATAAGGAGGGGTGTGTGGGGGAGAGATTTTTTTTTTGGTTTTTGTTTTGTTTTGTTGGTTTCTTTTGGGGAAGGTTGCATAAGCACAGCGAAATATGGGGAAAATAGAAAGAATGAAACCTTTGCCCTAAAAACAGGGAGACCTTACCCATGAAGCATCCTGGCATAAGACCTACTAGCTACAGGCTCCAGGGATACAAAGTTGTCTAACCTCATAGTCTTTCTCTGTGGTCCCAGTAAAAGTTCTTCACAATCACGGTTGTCTTGCCCAAGTTTCTATAATTAGAGATCCTGGTTTTTGTACAGACCCTATGTCATAGTCAGGGTGACATGGAGCATCTTCTGGTTTCATCTCACCATTATGTGTCAATGCAGTGAACTCTGCCTGAAAGCAGATTGTTGCTCTCACCAAGTCAGCAGGGTATCATATGAACCCACTCTGGAGGAAGTCAATGCCAGGCAGCATTAGGGCCTTGTTATTTTTACCCCCATATGCACACTAGTACCATGTTGCATTGCTCCTATTTGCATGGGCACATTAAAATGGGGATATCTTACATGTGGAAACAAGCTCTTATCTAATAGAGATGGGAACACATAAGTTTTATATTGCAGTGGGCCTTAAACCTTGAACACTTGTCATAGTGACTTGGCTTAGGCTTTAGAAGATTGGACATTGGCCGTTTACTCTGAACCTTGGATCAGAAGCACATATCTACAGCAGCACCAGGAATGGGACTTCTACCAGGGAAGGCCATAATGCTGCCCTGGCACTGACTTGCTCTAAAATGGCTCATTTTATGCATGTATATCTACCATGAAAAAATAGATTCTTATGTATGTATTAAATACATACAGAAAAAAATAATGTAGTTGTGCCACTTTGTATAATAGAACTATTCCCTGCACTCCCAGATCTTTTGGAATAAGTGGAATGGGTCTGTTTGACTTAAGTTGTAGGCAGCCTTCTCTGACTGAGCTGGCCTCATCTCCAGCCTTCTCACCCCTGTAACTCCTGTCTCCTTGTCTCTCCTTGGATCACACAGGCCTCCTCCTTCCTTTTATTTTTGTCTCTTATCATGGCCATTTATCTCCCTTTGCTTACAAATTATCAAAGCCAAAGACAAGCCCAAGATAATGATCCTCACTTTGTGAGTTTCATTCCTCAGATGTCACTACTCAGTTTTTAAAATATTACAGTGAGGTTGTAGAGATGATACAGAAGTAAAGGCACCTTCTCATCGTGCCGTCTAGTCCAACCTCTATGGAAAGCAATATGGAGATTCCTCCAAAATCTGGAAATTGAGTTCCCATTCGACCCAGCTATCCCACTCATAGGGATACACCCTAAGAACACAAGAATACAATGTAAAAACCCCTTCCTCACACCTATATTTATTGCAACACTATTCACAATAGCCAGGCTCTGAAAACAACCAAGATGCCCTTCAACAGACGAATGGCTAAAGAAACTGTGGTACATATACACAATGGAATGTTATGCAGCCGTCAGGAGAGACAAAGTCATGAAATTTTCCTAAACATAGATGTACATGGAATTTACCATGCTGAGTGAAATGAGCCAGAGGGAGAGTGAGAGATGCAGAATAGTCTCACTCATCTAGGGTTTTAAGAAAAATAAAAGTCATTTTTGTAACAATCCTCAGAGACAATAAGAGGAGGGCTGGAACCTCCAGCTCACCTCATGAAGCTCACCACAAAGAGTGGTGAGTGCAGTTATAGAAATAACTACACAGAGAACTACCCTAATAATGTGAATGAATGAGGGAACTGGAAAGCCTTTCAGGAGTACAGGTGGGGGTGGGTTGAGAGGGAGGAGATTTGGGACATTGGTGGTGGGAGCTGCACTAGTGAAGGGGGTGTTCTTTACATGACTGAAACCTTAACACAATCATATATGTAATAAAGATATTTAATTAAAAAAAGAATTAAAGGCACCTTGCACACTGCCAATCCTTCCAATCCTGACACCATGTATGGTCAATTACAAAGACTTATCTCTGAACACAGAACCAAGAGTAAGCCCTGAGCACTGTTGAGTGTGATTCATCTTTCCCCATATATATTTATATATACACATATATACATATATATACGTGTATAAATATATATGTGGTCATGTAATAAATATTGATCCTCCTTTACATTAATAAAATCACGTGGAAGAAAAAATAAAAACTATTATGTCATATACATTCCTGAATTCAATCAACAGCTAGTATAGTCATGGTGGATAACTGAGGAATAACTACAGTGAATTAGTCTGGTTTTGCATGATTCACATACAGTGCTCCACCCAGGGAAAATGTGAGCCATTCTGAGACTGGGGAAGCAAAGTTCACTCAGAAAAACTGGGGACAGGGCCAGCCTCAAACCCCACTCACTCCTAAGCTCCCACCTCTTCTCTTCCGGTCTGCTGACCTCTTCTTGTAAGAATTCACAATTGTCATTATTTCAGTTACAATAATAACAGTATACACTGCTTGATGTGTTTCAAGGGGTATTTTATTCTGAAAGGAAATTTCTGTCTTAAAGACAAAACTAAACACATAGTAACTATAGTTCATTAATAATGATGCATATGTTTAAGTAATGTGACTAAAATAAACATGTTTAATAAAAAGTAGAGTCTTGGACTTTTAATACAGTGACAATGTGCAAAGGTAGCAGTTTAAAAAGTCAGGTGAACTTTTCAAAAACAGAACAGTTCTTTATATAAGACATGATTATTATCTATAGTAATCTCATACTCAGTCTATTTTATTTCTAACTTCCCTTTATTATTTAATATCTGAGCAAAAGAGGTAGTCCCATTACACTGAACAAAAATTCCTTAGGTTCCTTGTTCCTGGATCTGCATTAGAGTTGGTTAGTGACATGGTGTCCATAGTGAGTGAGCGAAAGCTGCAAAGGCCCTAGTGTTCTCAATCCTGCTTCCAGCATAGCTTTCTGGACCAATAAGCTTCAAATAAATAGGACAGATTTTGAAAACATGCAGTGTGGGTGCCAGTGATGGTAATATTTAGTAAATACTTAAGTGAAGAATGCAGCCACTTACTGCCCAGTTCCTGAACAAATCAGAAGCCCTCACAAGTCAGCAGTGACTGAACTCAAACCATTAACATCCTGCAACAACCCTGAAGTCCACACTCTTGTGCATGGCAACACTCTTTTCACACAGAATGGGCCCCTCAGATTCTGATGACTCTTGAATGGTGCCACAATGTAGCAACTTTGAGAATTCTTTTTTCCCAATTCTAATTCAAGGAAGACTGAACTCTCTCACTCTTCTACAGCAGAACGCCTCCAGTTTTCATCTTGAAGAGCGATTCTCTATAAAATGGTTATGTCAGGTTAGACTATAGATTAGAATTGAGCTCCACAGAAAATTCCAAAACCAACCACCAATAATTAGCAGTCTCCCCTAAGCTTCTAGCACCCACTGGAATCTCATGTAATTGTATCTAATTCCATCTAATTCCACAACAGGAGTCTTCCCAGGCTATTGCCTAATGAAAGATTTTATTATAAATCCATCAAAATGGACTCTGCAGTTATTTCTTTCTCCTGCCTTCAAGGCAATTTAATATTTTCTCTTTTTTAGGAAATGACATTTTGCTTTGTTCTTCTCTGATATTTGTCAAAATACAACCATTAGCCAAATTAAGCAATATGCTGAGAAAAAGATAAAGGACACCATAAATATCTCAAGTGGTTTTGATGATTTGTGTTAGACTCAGTAACTGCACCTTATCACAGGTCTCTTGCCAAGGTTTCTTATGAATTATAAAACTTTCAAATGATAGCTGTGGAAGGAATGATTCTATTTAGAAATGATATGTCATGAAAATCCAGAAGCTATTTGGATTCTTTTTTAACATTTTTCCAAAATGCATCATGTGTATTCTAACAAATGCATAGTTAATTCTAGCACAGGGTAAATGAAAAAAATTGGTCTAAAATTAGAAGAACCTAATTTAGAAAGATTACATAATTTAAGAAACAGGTTATGATCCAGTTTCAACATAGCAATCTTCAATCTTTTAATTATTATTCTTCCAATTATTACTTCAAGATTTGCTGCTATTGTGGGATACTAGGATAACAACAATAACTCTGGAGGCAAGCCAGGCAGTGAAGGGGTTCTTCATCACTCCAGAATGAATATTAAAGGCACAGAAACTGAAGAAAAATACAAAAAATGCAAATGGACATATTACTCACTTGATACATTAATAAAGATGTAAGAACTAAGCTTTCATAAGGACAATGATATATCTAAATATCCTAAATTTAAAAGTTTATGATATGACAGATGGATCCCATTATTTTTAAAATTGCAGATAAATTTGTTTTGTTTCTCCCAATGGAGATTTTGAGCATTTAATTAAGAGCCTCATTGCCCCATCATTAAATTCAAAGAAGCATATCTAATGTGAACACTTAAAAGTAATGTCACCATTAGTCTTTAATGAAGAGAAACTTATTCTTTCTCTAAAAACAGCTGTAAAAATAGTATCTGTCACCTACAAAATTATATATTCCCAAGATTATTAATGTGCATTAAGTGACATTGAAATATATCTTTGCAACAGTTACTATGCATGTTTCTTTCTTTTGGTCTTCATCAATAAAGGTTAATTGAAGTCAGAAGTTCTAGAGTGAAATTCTCACTCAAGCTAGGATTCCATAGAGAAGTGGAAACTAAATATTCCATGATTCCTGTGAGAGATTTCTCTGTAGATGCTTGGTTTCTGTAGTTGTTGGACTATGTGTTCACATAGTCCAATGGATTCAGTACCTTGATTGTAGTTTCCATAATGGCTTCAACATAAAACCTGTCATTAAATAGAATAAAATTCTTCTAGAGACCATATAGTGAAAGAGAAATGAATTTTCACATTCCTGCCTTTTTTCTATCTGCAAGATGGAGCACAGGATAAAGCATGGTGGCTCATAGTTGATTCCCTGGTCTCCAGCACCACTTAATCCCCACCCAATCCTCACCTACTCTGTCATTCTTCAAAAGTAGTAGTTAGAGCATCTGAAATGATAGTATAGAAGAAAGTCCATTTGCCTTGCACCTAGCCATCCTGGGTTCTATCCCATGACTCCCACTTGGTTTTCCAGCCCTACCAGAAGTGATCTGAGTACAGAGCCAGGAATCCTGAGCACCACTAGGGTGTGGCTCAAAAGAAACACACACACACACACACACACACACACAGTAATACATAGATCTGTTATATGTCGCAGTCCTACATTCTCCATCACCACTGAACAATGTTAACACTTTTTTGCTGATACTCTGCAAAACATCTAAGCATTATTTTTAAGATATTATTTTAAGACATTATCCATAGCTAATCAAATATTCTTTTTTGGGGCGTGGGTTACATCCGGCAGTGCTCAGGGGTTACTCCTGGCTCTATGCTCAGAAATAGCTCCTGGCAGACTCAGGGGACCCTATGTGATACTGGGTTTTGAACCACCCTGCATGCAAGGCAAATGTCCTACCTCCATGCTATTTCTGTGGCCCATCTAATCAAGTATTCTTATGCCTGACTTTGGTAAATGAGGCACCTATTTATTGTTAAATTTTCTAGACCTTTTTCTAGGAAACTTAGTGTTACAGATTTGCATATATACTGATTCCATGGCATAATTCCAAGAATGACAAAATGGCAATATTTTATTTATTTATTTATTTATTCAACAAATATTTATTAAGTTTCCCTTGTGCCAGACATGGTGCTATGTACAAAAAGTGCAGTAGGAAAGAATCACACATTTGTGTATATAAATACATATTTGACAAGTATAATTATGTTTTCCTTGTATAGGAAAATGTTCTCTTACCTTAAGTACATCATCCATTTTCTTACAACAAGAATCAGAACTACAATAACATAATCAAGCTTGCTATTCTGGAACAGCTACCAACATTGAGCAGAGGGTGCTTATGTCCAACAGGATTTTTTATCCAACTCTCCATCACCTTGAACAAAACTTACAGAGGGCATTTGGAATCACATGCTACTGTTGGATTGAATGAAGAGAAAAGGAAGACCCTTCACTTCAAAGAAATTTTGTGTTTACACTTTTCTTAAGGGTACATTGATTCTTATTTCTGTGCCAAATATTTTTATAACTACTCTACCTTGGTCAATTCATTTAAAAATATACTTTATATGCAAAAAAGTCCAACTTTACTTTTTTACTTTCACTGCCTCCCTCACCCAAGCTCATCCACCAAAATCTAATTTTTGGAAAACATACAGTCACCATTCCATGGAAGTTTTTCTTTGACCAGTCAATACTTCCTGTTAATTTTCTCTTATAAAATTGACCAAGCTCTATTTTGTTTTTCCCAGCACATTGCTTTCCTTTTTTATATCAAAAAAATGCTCTTCTGCCTCATGCATTTGTTTACAAAGTGTAAATTCTACAGAAGTCAGAAACCCTCCTTGTACTCCATCAACTATAATTTTATTCAAAACATTTTCATATTGATGGTGGGTATGTTGCACTGTGTTCTTTTTATTACTGAAACCCAAGTACAATTATGTTTGTTGTCACAGTGTTTAAAAAAGGATATTATTTAAAAAATCATGGATACAAAATAAAATTAAAATTTTTTTCTTTATACTTGGTCTCTGGAGAAAGTGTCAAAGTTACATCCTAAAGTGTCAAAGATATATCAGTACTCAGTCTCTGGGAAAAGTATCAAAGATACATCCTAAGAGTCAAAGATAAATCCTAAAGCTGATGTTTCTTATAAGAAAACCTGTTGCTGTGACTTCTTGCAGCACTGGATGCCTTGTACACACAGTGATAATGTTAAAGAGTTGTTTAGACCAGGAAACAAATGAGAAAGATTTTTTTAGATGGGACATGATTTGAACATAGAGTGGCTGCGTGTGGACTTTGAAGTAAAAAGGTGGTTTGTATGAATGCAGTAAGAACATATGGTCTGCAGCCAGTGTAAACTGTTATTTCTTCAGAATATTCATTGCTTGCATGAGAAACTTAATTTCTACTTCGTGTGACTTAGCTACGTAATTCCTAGTTGAAGGGCAACTCTTGGCATAGATATATAGATAGATATAGATGCTCAAATAATCTGATCATATATATGATGAATGCTTGTCCTCAAACAAACTCGCATGCAGTCATACCTATTCTAAGAGTCTGCACAGTCCCCATGAAAGGAAACTGTTCCTTTCCCCCAATGGACCATCAGTAGTAAAAATCCTGAATCTCATTTCCTGAGCCTAAAATACCAATATTAGGGTGTTAAGCAGTTTACACTGGGGCAGGTGCATTTCAGTAAAGTGTATCTGAGCTTTCCAATCTGACTGAGATGGCTGTGAGGAGAGATGACCTGGCCCTGAGATCAGAAACTGAATTACTCCATCCAGGAGAAGGGAGAAGAAGAGCTGGTCAGGTTGGACACCAAATGCGTACTAGACCTTTCATAGATTAGTGTGGGTTATGTACCTAGGTGCTTGAATATGCTTGTTTTACAAAGCATTTGGGATCCCATTCTAAGTGATGACCATAAGAAGGATATCTCATCAGTTATTAAAGAAAGCATTCACATGTCCAGTTTTCAGAAATTTGGTTTCACTTGGGCTTCTTTTTTGTAGCAACAGCATGAGTTATGTCTTTTGACATCTTAGTTTCCCTGCTTTATTCACTAAAAAGAGCAAATAACTCACACAAAATAGCCATTCTTTCTCTGTATTCTCTATCTCACAATGTATATATCATACGTATGATGCATTTCAATTCTTTTCAGAGTGCCCATTAAAGACAGTGAATATATATGGTTCTACTTCACAAGAGCTCAGTGAATTTATTTAACTTTTCACTGATCTACTTCATTTCTCTTCTCTGGATTCTTCAAATTCTTCACAGAATAGATGTAGATGCTCTTGGACTTGACGTGTAAATATCTCCTCTGACCCTTGTCCCACCCCACCTGACCGAGATTGCCTCACCTTTGTTTCAACCCCTTCACTCCTCTGTAAACTCTCTCCAAGGACTTTGCTCCAATGTTTTAAATTAGAATTATATTTTTTTCTACAGCCTGATAGAATATAATTCGCTCTGTTCTCAATGACCACCATTTCCTCTCATTTATTCTCTCTACCATCAAAATTCTTTGGTGATAGAGGTAGTCAATGCCCCATTTACCTATAACATCATTACAAGATTATATCACACCACATTATAAGCTCATGTCGATTTCAAACATACATCATTGAAAAGCAACTTTTGTATCAACAGGTAATTGACTTTTTCCTTTCTGCTCACCTGTGTTCATCACAACCTCCATTGATCTGTATTATCTGTTTCACCTACTTTAATTTCACCTCCTCGGCCCCCTCCCTTTCCTTTTGGTCTTAGCAATTTGGTCTTATGGGCCAAATAATTTTATTTTATTTATTTGTCTGGTTTTCCTTGCATGTCACAGTTGAGTGAAATACTATAATTTTATCTTCTTTTTTTCTGCCATGTGTCCCTAAGCATGATATCCTCTAGGAACACTTCATTGTTGCAGATGTCAATTCTCCATTACTCTGAACACTGGAATATTACTTGGTGTCTATCTAATCCAGAGATGCTCCTAAGCAGTGTGCAGGCAGCCCATAAACCCCTTTTAGTTCAAAGTGAGCATCAGAGGATTTGGCAGAACTCAGGTTTTCAGGGTCAGGCTGCCCATAAAATCCTCGAAGTGTTGAGAGGTCTCCTAGGCCATACCTGGAGATATTCAGGGTTCATATGTTGCTGGCATCTAGCAAGGGTCAGCATATAAAAGGCAAGTATTTGTGATCTTGATACTGTTTTCTGACCTTCCATAGTATATTTAGACACATTCGTCAGACACTGTATTGCTAGCTCTTGGCCATTGTACAGCTGCAACAAACCTGATGGTGTGTATATATTTGGGGGTTACTTCCTTATTATAGATTAAATATAATGGTTAAAATAGAATTAACAATTCAATTTATAGAATTGATATACAGAGTTACTTCTCCTCACCCACACCAAAGTATCCACAAGCCTTCCACAGTCCAGTCTAACCTCTGCCCCTATCTGCTCATCACTAATCGCCCCACTTTTGGGGGGAAACTTTTATAATCCAGATCCAAGGGTTTGTCACTGTTTAATCAGATATATTCTCCTGAATTATCTCTCAATATTTGATAGATGAGCAACATCATCTGATATTTTAACATGATATTTTCAAGTCTTTTCCTTCCTGCAGCAAACTGCATGATTTCATCTTTCTTGTTACTGTCCAGTCTTCCATTGTATACAAACCTCACAACTTTTTTATTAATAAGAGACTTCTGGGCATTTGTGTTGTTTTCATGTTCTGGCTATTGCATTAAGTGCTACAATGAACACAGGTGTGCATAATTCTTTCAAATTAATGTTTTTATGTTAGAGATAGAAGCTAAGAAATAGGATTGTTGGGAGCCGGGAGGTGACGCAGGAGGTAAGGTGCCTGCTGCCTTGCCTAGGACGGACCACGGTTCGATCCCCCGGTTCCCATATGGTCCCCCATGCCTGCCAGGAGCGACTTCTGAGCGCATACCCAGGAGTAACCCCTTAGCGTCACTGGGTGTGGCCCAAAATCCAAAAAAAAAAAAAAGAAATAGGATTGTTGTCATAGTCAGTTCTAGTTTTCTTGTTTGGAGAATTCTCAATACTGTGTTCTATAGAGACTGAGCAGATGAGATAACATCCTTACGGACAGTGATGATGATCACTTTCCTCCATTCCAGCTGTCACTGGCTGTTTCCAGTTCATGATATATAGGTCATTCTCTCCAATGTGAGCTGATATCGCATTGTCTTGATTTGCATTTCCCTGATAATAAGTAACAACGAATGTTTTTCATAAAATATAGGCCTGCTGCCTATTTTATGTCTTCTTTGGGCAAGTGTCTATTCATCTCTTCTCCCCCTTCTTGTATAGGTTATTGGTTTTGTTGTTTAATTTGTGCTTTATGTATCTTAAATATTAGCCATTTATCTGATCTGAAATGTGCAAATATTTTCTCCATTGTATAGGGATTTTTATATCTAGTTAAAATGCAGAAGATAGAGGGGTCAGAGTGATAGCACAGTGGTAGGGTGTTTGCCTTGCACACAGCTGACCCAGGACAGACCTCGATTTGATCCCTGCATCTGATATGCCCCCAGGAGTGATTTCTGAGTGCGTAGCCAGGAGTAACTCCTAAGCACCACAGGGTGTGGCCCCAAAAAAAAAAACAGAACAGAACATAGATAATATGGAATTCATATGTTTACATGTTGAAGAAATGTCCATATCACATTCATTAATGGATATGCCAATTTACTTTCCCACCAACAGTGTACAAATCTTCCATTCTTCACATTCTCTCCTATACATGTTCACTGTCCTTTGGAAACTATTCATGTTCATAGGTGTAAGAAGGTTTCAATACTTGTTTTGATTTGCATTCAATACTTGTTTTGATTTGATTACATTAATGATAGAGATGAGCTCATCATTTCCTGTGGATGCTGATTATCCAGGTGTCCTTGGAGAAGAGTCTAATTGATCATAAATCTGTGTAGGAGTGCTCCCAAGCAGTGCTCAGATAACCTAGGCATCATTTTCATTGATATTTGTCCAGCCCAATTCCTCCCAAAAACTCAGTACTCCTGGAACCCTGCCGTGTTATAACTTACAAACCACACCTGGTAGTGCTCAGGGACTGTGACTACCATATATAGAAGATGGATCCTGATTCTGTGTGTGTATTAAAATTTGGATATTTATTCCTGTTTCGTTCTTTGAGTTTTCTCAGTGTTGGTCCCTTTGAAGACAAACAATGCTCAGATACTTTCCCCATGAAACAGGGTGCTTTATGTTTGGATTATAACTATTTTACTATATAGAAAACTTCTGCCTACTGTCTTGAGCATTTAGAAAAAAATATATGAAAGGAATATAAATTAAATGAAACAAAATAGGTAAACCTATTGCTATTTGCTGATTATATGATACAGATATAAAAATACCCCAAAGACTATAGTAAAAAGCCATTAGAAATAAAAATACAACAATTATTCTCAAAAATGAAGTTCAAAAATAATCATTTACATTTATATACACATAGTAAATTACTAGAAAGAGAATTGGGAAAAAACCCACTTGTAATAGCATTGTAAATAACTATATGTCTTTTAACAAATTTAACCAAAGAAGTAAAAGAGCTATACATAGAAAACTATAAAATATTATTGAAAAATAGAATACAAATAAATAAAAATTCTCTTGAATTGGGAGAATTAAAATGGTTTTATTATCTAAAGTGACACACAGATTCATGTAATCTGTGTCAAGGCCAGAGCAATAATATGTCAGGTAGGACATTTGCAGTAAACATGGCCAAACCGAGTTCTACATTGAGTACCCTAAATGGTCCCCTAAGCCTCAACAGGAGTATCTCTGACCATCGACCTAGGGGTAAACCCTGAGCACTATTATGTGTGGCCCATCAACAAACAAAAAGTAATCCCTGTCAAAAAATCCCAATATTTGTCACAGAACTGTTTTTTTTGGGGGGGGGTGATTTGGGGTCACACCCAGCAGTGCTCAGGGGTTAGTCCTGGCTCTATGCTCAGAAATCGCTCCTGGCAAGCTTGAGAGAATGCCGGGATTTGAACCACCATCCTTCTGCATCTTACCACTGTGTGTCACAGAACTTTATTTATTTATTTATTTATTTGGATATTGGGCCACACCCAGTGACGCTCAGGGGTTACTCCTGGCTATGCGCTTAGAAGTCGCTCCTGGCTTGGGGGATCATATGGGAAACCGGGGTATTGAACCCGGGTCCGTCCTAAGCTAGCGCAGGCAAGGCAGACACCTCACCTCCAGCGCCACCACCCGGCCCCCAGAACTTTTTTAAATAAAAGAAAAATCATAAAATATATTTAGAAACAGAATAGAATAGTCAAAGTGATAATAAGGAAATAAGGAGTAAAAGGGGGGCATATTATACATCTTGGATTCAAATTAAATTTCAAAGCAATAATCATCAAAGCAGCTTGATATCAGAATAAATATGGATATTTCTATTCTGCAAAAGAGGCAGGTGAAGAACAGAGCCCAGAAATCAGCAGACATAGGCACATTCAGCTGACTTTAGCAGTGAATAGCATTGGGAAGCAGCATTATCACATGATCACAGCCCAGACTGAACTAGATCAGGGTCCCCAGTTGCAGGTGTGGAAAGGTTGAAAGCACTGAACTGGATACCTTTCTCAGTCACATACATACACAATCACATACATATGTATACACATATGTGCAAGCTCGCAGCAGAACTGTGCTGAAAGTCGTAGAACTATAATTATGAAGTGAGAACCTAAAGTCACCAGCTCCATCTGAGCTCCCCATTTGTTCTATCCTCTCCATCTTCAAACAGACTCTCAGGGTCTGCCTGTTAACTTCAGGTATCAGTGGGAAGCTCAACAACAACAACAACAACAACAACATCAAAAGATCCAAAATTAAGAAAAGCAGATAACTGGACACTTCCCCAAAGAAGACACATCAATGGCAATAAACTTATGAAAAATTGCTATCAATCGTTTATGATCATGGAAATGCAAATCAAAACAATGATGATTTTATTATCTCACACAGGTGAGAATGGCACATATGAAAATCCTGGAAGCAGAATTTTGGCTGGTTGTGGTGAGAAAGGAGCTCTAATCCACTGTGAAGGGAATGTAATCTAGTTCAGCTTCTATAAAAAGAAACATGGAAATCTATTCCAAGAACAGAAATGTAACTGCTATATGAATCAGTGATGTGCATCTTGATATCTATCCCCCAAACACACAAGAATTAATATAAAAGAATCAATATATACATTTGTGTCCATCTCAACACTTAGTATAATAACTAAGATGAGAAACAAACCAAATGCCCAGCTACAGCTACAGAAGAGTGGAGCAAGATCCATCAACTTCTGAAGGAACTTCAAGGGAAAATTCTATGAGAAAAACGTGCAAGCTAAAGTTAAAGGAAACTTCACCTTTCCTTGTTGTAAAATGACAGCAACACAGGTATCTGTCAGCAGAGAAGTTTAGAAGAGAGCAAATTCACTCTGTTCTTCAGCTCAGACTCCAAACGGTACTTGTAACTACCCCTGTGCGACTTATTGCCACTGAAACATAAGCAGAATCAGTTACACAGAGGCTATGATCATCAGGGTGAGTACAAGCTTTGGATTCTTGGGAGGAAAGAGATCTGACTTAGGCAGCCCCTCTCTCATTGATTAAAGGTCCCTTGAGCCACCAGATTCCAAATTGGAATTAAAATGAAGCATAGGACAGGAAGAGCTTTATATCTTTAGCTTATAAAATTTAATTTCCCTTCTGACCACTCTTGATAGTCTGTACCCTGAGGAGTATTGATACTTTGTTCCGTCTGAAGAGTATCAATAATGTTCTGCAGACTTTGGTCTTTGAGTCCTATGGATAAATTTATCCTTTTAAGTAGTGTACACATTTTGTTCTTTCTGTAGATTGTCAATTGATACATTATTCTTCCGAGGTGTATTGATACATAGGTATCTCTACATAGTAATGATACTTCCCTATCATTGTTAGTGTATAAAAAGGCCATTGATTTCTGTGTGTTGATTTTATAGCCTGCCACCTTGCTATATGAATCTATTATTTCTAGAAACTTTTTGGTAGACTCTTTAGTATTTTTTAGGTAGAGTATCATGTCGTCTGCAAACAATGAGAGCTTAACTTCTTCCTTTC
>PVKC010029541.1:0-15072 GCA_004027635.1 Crocidura indochinensis
TTTTTTTTTTAAGTTGATTGATTGATTGATTTCTGGGCCACATCCCACTGTGCTCAGGGATTACTCCTGGCTCTGCACTCAGAAATTGCACCCAGCTGGCTGGGGGGCCATATAGGATGCCAGGAATTGAACCAGGTTCCTCTTGGGTCTGCCGCATGCAAGGCAAATGGCCTACCACTGCCCTATCTCTCTGGCCCCTCACCAAACAGATTTAATTAACTTTAATACTGTAATGATTCATCAGAACTGAAAGATGCTTTGTTTTTCTTGGCCTGAAAATCCCGTTGCTTAAATTTATATCATTTCAGTTTAATAACAAATCTCTAGCATGATTCATGTTTGGCTATCTCTGTCTCATACATTCTCAAAATGTTTGTTGACGAATGTAGTCATCTAGTCGTTCACTTTTATGAATATTTTATATGTAGATAATCATATATAACCACAAATTATGCATATTTGGGTATTCTTATAGAGGAGAATAGGATCTGATAGATTCTGAACAATATTTAAACTAAGCAAAATTATAGGGCACATTTTAGGAACATGAAAAGGCTAAAAGTGTAAATGAATCATTTACTTTTCACAAAAATCGACAATGTTTATAATATTGGCTAGTAAGGACTAAATTAGAGTCATGATTATGTTCATAAAGATATCAGAGAAAGAAGGAAATAGCCTTTTGTTTGAATTTTACACTCATGCCGATCAGGATTCTCAATCATTGTAGGTTACAGAATAATTTTGCATTTTCTCTTTTGTTTGGACTCTAATTTATAAGCATAACTCCCTTTTCTTGTTTCCCTGTCAAAGTAACTTATAATCTCATTGTAATGTAGTAAGCAGAACTAACTTGGAGGCAAGGCAGTTTCCCTAATAAGATATGAAACAACCTAATGGAACATATTTTGCAAACTCTTCCAACTGTCAAGTAGCTTATAGGACATCACTATGAGAAAAACACACCAATTGTGTTACTAATTATGAAGAAAAAATGACAATTGTAGAAGCCTAGAATACTTTTCATAGCACTAAGAGAAAATTTCTCAGGAAGAAATGAGAGTACTCTTTTGAAGTGGGGAGGTTTGATGTTGTTTATGGGGGCTACACCCATGAGAACTCAGGCTTTGTACTCAGTGATCATTCTGGGGACCATATGGAGTTTCAGGGCTCAAACCTGGATCAGCTGCCTACAAGACAGGCACTACCCACCATGCACCCTCCCAGAGAGTAAATTTTGATGTGAGATATTCTGTATTGTGAGAATACATGGTCGTTTTATTGAGTGCATGTAGCTATTGTAGCTCCACCCTGGAGTACAGGTAACTACCTGAGACCCACCCATTTCTGGGCGGGGTCTTGGGAACCAGAGATGACCTGTAACTTTACCTGAAGACCCTGCCCATTTCCTGGGTGGAGTCTTGGAAAGGAACTCAAGGGCTTTGACCCAGAGGAAAGGGGCTCTTGGTCTTTGGCTTTTGCCCCGTTGGACCTTTGCCAGCTTGGAGGGCAGAGGAAAGATGGCTGAGAGAAGTTAAGATGCAGGACTAGATAAGAACACTGAATGCTTAATTGGTTATGATATAGGTCACACATGTGGTGGGTAGGGTATGAATAAAGCTGTTACTTCCTGAAGCCTGCATGTGAGTGAGATTTCTACCCACTGCTCTCATGAACCTCCAGACCCAACGGTTAATTGGGGTTGTGGAGCCACATGGCCAGAGTCTAAAGGCAGAGGCCTCCATCCACCATCCAAGCCAATCATAAGGCCAAAATTACTACAGCTATGTGTCCACCTCATCATCAGGGAGATGCTAGTTTTGACGGGAATGAGAAGGGGATTTTTGTGAATAAGGGTACTGTACTTCATTTAGATTTTCTATTACATGGCAAAAAGTAGCCTGTGCCTGTCTGTATTTCTGAATACCTGAAGCTCTCCTCAGAGGTCTAGGGAGTACACCCCCCAAAAACTGCATTTTGAAGCTGCCAGTGAGTAAACTCTGGCTGTGGGGGTCGTCGTCCAATAAGCTGAGCTCTCTGGCCGGCAGAGGCTTCGCCTGCTGTGCTTTTGAGGACTTCAAGGGAAGCTTGTTCTATGCCTGTCTGTGTTTCTGAATACCTGAGGCTCTCCTCAGAGGCCTAGGGAGCGCACCCCCCAAAAAAAACTGTCATCTAGAGACCGCCAAAGTTTCGCTTCGTGGCCGCAAACTCTTTCTAACCAATGAACCCCACCACAACATGCAGGAAAACCACACTACAAGTGTGACAATGGGGAAACCTCGCAGGCAAACACCCAGCACAGAGAATGAAGTTCGGATGACCTAATAAATTCCAACCACTTGATTAACCTCTCCGATAAGGAACTTAAAATAGCAATATGGAAGATGTTTGTAGAACTCAAATAAAGCATAGATCGATCTGAACAGAACACAAAGACAGAAATCAGAAAACTCCAAACTGAAATAGCGGATCTGAAAAACATGGTAGCTCAACTGAAAACCTCAGTGGATGGCCTCAACAGCAGGGTAACGGCAGCTGAGGAGAGAATCAGAGTACTGGAAGATGAGATGCAGAAAAACTCAACACAGCAGAAGAAATGGGAAAAGAACCTTAGGACTAACGATCAGGCAATGGAAAAAGTAGAGTACATGTTTGTCTGGTGACCCTATGCGATGTTGGGGATTGAACTGGGATCTTGCCTTTTCAAGGCCAGAGTCTAACCAATGTGTTATTTTTCCAATCTGAGAGCAAGTTCTTTGTCCTTACCCTGCTGAATGTAGGTGTGTTGAAGAACCTAGTGTGGGCATCTATGCCCCTTTGTCTTCTGCCATGGCGGGGGGAGGGGAGCATTCAGCCTCATTCTTTGGCTCTTGTCTCTAGGTGGATCTCTGGTATGCTCATTTTCCAATGTTTTCACACCTTGGACTCTCAGAATATAATGCCACAGACCAAGTAGATTAACCCATAGAAGTGGATTTTCTCATAGGACTCCAAGTCGGAATGTGCACCACTGAGGTACCTGTTTCCTTTGCCCTCTCAACCTGCAGGCAATTGGTGGAGAGAGGCCAGGAGGAATCATGAAGGCTTACAATGCACACAGGCTCCCTTTCTCTTTTCCAAACACTTATTACCTTTGCAAATGTGTTATCTTAAGACTTTAGACTAAGTGAATGATTTTTACTTGGTTGCTTTTTCTTATTTTTCAGATATGAAAACATTTTAAGTGACTCTCTACCTCCCCCAGCTTGAAAGTCTATTACTAATACTAAAATACTTGAAAGCAGAGCAATAGATAAAATCTCTATGGAACTAGATTTTATTTGACAGTCCTAAGACTTTTTTGTCAATGACTGCACAAAAGCGTTAAATAGAAATGGCCTAGGGATAGTACTGAATCAATATGCACCAGTAAGCTTGTGAAATCAATTTTTTGCTCCTCGGATACAGGAAAATTGATGGAACCAATGTTGTGTAACTCCTATTAATTGCCCACAGTGACAGAAAATTTATCAATTACTTATTGATTTCTTCGAGACGATGGGAAAATGGTAAGAGATCAAGGTTAACTATATTCTATAGTAGCTTTCCTGAGCTGAATGAAGGTGTAAACTTCATTCCAACTTGATTTTCTTAAGTGTTTATACCTCTCTATTCAGTCTCTCTCTCTCTCTCTCTCTCTCTCACACACACACACACACACACACACAGACACACAGACACACACACACACACACCACACACACACACATTGTCATGTTCTCTTGGATCCCAGCCTCTGACTTTCAATAGAATATCTCATAGATGTTTGTTCAGGTTTAGGAGCAAATAAGTGGAGGAATCATTAGCCATCCGCATTTTCTGGCATGAATCAAGGGCTCAGCATTTGTGCTAATGTAAAAACCATAGGGATTTTGGTGTGATTGTTATTATCTGATAGTATCAGAAGAGGAAGCCACAGAAATGCGCCTGGGGAGCAGGATCTTAAACCAGAGAGGGTAAGTTGATCGGTAGAGTGGCCTGGTCTCTGCACTTGCCTTAGGCAAGTTTTCTCCCTCAGTCCTGGGGGAAGGTGAAAAACAGTCCCCAAGTACCTTGACAGCTGACTGTGTTGAATTGAAAGTTTTCTTGGAGGCTCTGCTCAGGTACTTCCTCTGGTTAAGTCCTTACTGAAGATTTTTCTGACAACTGAGCCTTTTCCTGGCACTGAAGTGCTCTTATCCTTGTGTCTTAGGATGACTAATGGGGAGAGAGTTATTGAATAAGCAATGGGTGGCCTCTGCCACTGAACCTGTTGAGGAAAAACAACTTGCCAGATCTCATGGCAAAGAGAAGGCAAACCTGGGCTCCAAGCCAGGCTGTCAGACTCCTGTGCAATTATTTTTTCTTCTTTGTGAGTTGAAAACAAATATTTAACAAAACAAAACAAAACAAAAAAAAAGAATCCACCACAAAACTAAATAAGAACCTCTAATTGAATTCAAACATGCCTGGGGAAAACAAATCATACTGTTTGTTATCAATCAGGGGAAGAATAAAACACCTTCCTTAATCAGTGATAATTGGCACACAATTAGAAATGCGTGAATTTGACAGTCTGTCTTGTTATGTGATAGGCAATCCCCTCCACCCAACCACACTCTAGTGAACCCTGTAGTGAAAATGGTTTTCACTCGTTTTCTTCTGTCTTTAAAAACTATACAGCTAAATGGCATAATTAAAATATTATTTCCAGGAGGTTTTTTCATGGTTTTTTATTTGTTTTCATGGAAAAGCCATGATGGTAGAAAGCAGCATAAACAATCCAAATGTTCTTAAATAGAAAACAGGTTGGAACAATGAATTGTTCTTGCTGAGTAGATAGTAGTGAGCTGAGTCAGGGGTCAGGGGAGTGAAGGTGGTGAATTTCCATGTGGAATTACATGCTGCTAAGTGGTACAACCAAGATTTGAACCATGGTCCCATTGTCTGTCTCCTCTTACATAGATTTGCTTGAATTTTAATAACTTAAGTCTTTTTCTTTTGAGCCACATTTAAGGCTTAACTCAGGCTCTGCACTCAAGGATCACTCTTAGTGGGTGCCAGGGCTTGAACCTGATTGGCCATCACTTCAGACCTAAAAAGTTATTGTTTCCTTATTATTTCTTTTTTATTGCTTTAAAAATATCAAAGTAACATTAAGGTTAGGTAAGTTAGAGATGTACCAGTCTCTGTCATCATCAAAGGTTTTGATTTCCTCACACTATCAACCCCATCTATCTACTTTTCTACATCCCTCCTTTCCTCTCTGATAAAGGCTTGCCCATTCTTCTTTTTGTTTCGTTTAATTGCTCCTTTGCTGTGTTTCTTTACTTCCTTTACTTTTTTAGGTGCAGGATGAATGCTAGTGAGATAAGTGCATTTGTACTCTTATTTTTGAAAAAAATCACACCTTATGTATGTGCAAATGCTTCATATGTGAAGCTCATGCCCCATTGTACTCAGTTGAAATAGAAGAATTTAATGGAGATGCGCTTTATTATAAAATATTTATTGAAAAGTATACTATTCAAGATATATATGTATATGTATACACACACACTTGTATAGCTATTAACATGGTACATTACAGAATATTTCTATTTTTCCAAAAAGAGCTTGATTCCCCTCAACAGTCATTTTATTCCCTAACTCTACAAACCTGGTAACTACTAGTCTCCTTTCTGATTTTGTAAAATTGGCTTGTTGTAGACATCATATTTAAAGAGAGTTATGCAATATGTAGCTTGTTGTGACAGATTCTTCTCACTTAGCATAGAGCTGATTAGCCTCATTCCTCTTCTGTCATGTTTTGGCAATTCCATCATTATTGTGTTTCTTGGTATGACTCTATCTCTATTTATTTGCTCATTCATCAGCTGGGCATTTGGGTTGTTTTCATTTTTGTGAGTATTATAAATAAGATATCAATTTTTGGATAGATATTTTTTTTATTTTTTTTATTTTTTTTTGGATTCAGACTTAAGACTACACATACCAGGTCAAAAGGCACACCCATTTTAAGGTATTTTGAAGAAGGCTATAGAGAGTTTCCAAAGCAACATGATGGTTTAGCATTTCTACAAGCAGCACTTGAGGCTCATTTTCAAAATCTTTTAGTGTTATTTGTCATAACCATGTGCTTTCCTGCAAATATTGTATACATTTTCAGGAAGGTTTTAATAGAAGAAATGCTACTAAACTGGGAGAATACATATATTGTACAAAAGATTCTGACTTACAGATCCCAGTTAACACGTGGAATCACCGGAATATTCCCCCCCAAGAAGGCACAAAGTGATAACCAAACACAGATCTGAATGACTCAGGGTAGAATTCAAGAATGATGATTGAATGATATTCTTGTAATTTTTTTTTTGCTTTGAGGGGTGGTAAGGTTTAATTTAGATAGAAGTACCTTACAATGCAGGTAAAAACTTATTATTAACCATTGTTGCTGTCTTGACCACTGAGATAAACTAGAAGACTGAAAATAAACATTTGATGAAATTCAGACATGACATATATGACATACATTGGCCCATTGCTTCAAAAGGATAAGAACTACTTTTTATCTAGATTCATTAAACTAGTATTGATCCCCTTGAATACTTTGTATTTAGAAATTAGAGATGTTATTGCAATTTATATTTTTGTGTTTTCAGAATGAATACAGTCACAGAAAAATATGTAATAATTTTGTGGGCTCCATGGAAAACCCAATGTCTAAAGTACCTCTTTTGCTAAGAGTTAGCAAAAGGTTAGGCTAAGAATTAGATCTCTGAAACATCCCATATCTATCAGGGGTGCTCTCTGACTTTACTGGGTCCCCCAGCACACAAATAAAGTGTGTACTCTTAGGTAAGAGTAAAAACTACATTTAAAGACTCAGGACCCTTCATTCAACATCTGGGATGAGTATATGCACAACCCCAGTCACAAGAATAAGGAAGGGGGGAGATCATTTTGTAATATATATATATATATATATACATAAAGGAATATGTGCTGGTTTTTCTTTTTGAAAACTATTGCATTATGTTACTATGCTGAGGGTACATTCCTCTTTAAAGTACATTTTAATATCTACAGGGGAGAGTTCTCTCAACTAGAGAGATTTTATTTGCAGATTGTGTGACCAATTTTTCCATTGGACTTCTACAAGTGTATGGACTGAATTTGCAATATTATGTCATTGATATAAGCTTAGTATTGTTTCCATTGTTGGTTTAAGATACCCTCTCACATTTTTCTTCTTTCATCATATGACATAAAGACTCTATTCATAATATCTTCCCATTTTTATCTGTAGATTTTTTGAACACCCCTTTGAGGCTGTAAATCCATTTAATATCTTTCCTAGAAACATAAAGTAACACCTTGATGGCAAAATCCATCAAGCTTTTACCATTTGCCAATTTTTCATGCCTCCTACCACATATAGGCTAAATTTCACAAACTGATTGAAAAGTTATCCTTACTAACATGATTTTAATGGTAGCGAATTATATCTGTAATAGTCATGTATAACAGCAAAAACCATCAACACTTAAATTTGGGGTCCAGGATTTATAAAATATTCAAGAAAAATTGGAAAGGAATACCAGTGCATAGTTCATTGGTTATGAATGGAATAAATAAGGTTGGTAGAAATGGCAGATTAAATTAGTGCTTAGAGGAGAGAAAGTTAAATTTGAATAACATTTAAGTGCTGTTAAGTATGTGTTACTTAGAGAAAAAATTCTTTTATTTTAAAGTCTTGAGGATACCAAAGTAAAAGCATAATAAATAATATAGAATAGCATGAGTAGTAAATGCATTGAATACAAGAAAATGACCACATCAATTTATGAAATATTTTCAGGAAAAAATAAAGATATTGGTCACTATTTCAGTAAGTTTTCATGTATGTCTAATCTCTTAGATATAAGTGAAGAAAGAAAAAATATATGAGATCATCTTGTAAGGCTCCTCTAAATAGTTTTGTATAAGAAGAAAGTGCTCTATAATACTTGATGCAATTTCTTTTTACATTTCATGACTTTTCTAATCTCTTAAAACTATAATTTTGGTGGGAATGTTATCTAGTTCAACCTTTATAAAAAGCGATATAGAGACTCATCTAAAAACTGGAAATCGAGCTCCCATGCGATCCAGCTATACCACTCCTACGAATACACCCTAGGAACACAAAAGTGCAATACAAAAATCCCTTCCTTACACCTATATTTATTGCAGCACTATTTACCATAGCAAGACTCTGGAAACAACCAAGATGCCCTTCAACAGACGAATGGCTAAAGAAACTGTGATACATATACACAATGGACTATTATGCAGCTGTCAGGAGAGATGAAGTCATGAAATTTTCCTATACATGGATGTACATGTATCTATTACACTGAGTGAAATAAGTCAGAGAGAGAGAGATAGAGAGAGAGAGAGAGAGAAAGAAATGCAGAATGGTCTCACTCATCTATGGGTTTTAAGAAAAATGAAAGACATTCTTGCAATAATAATTTTCAGACACAAAAGAGAAAAGAGCTGGAAGTTCCAGTATCTTTATTAAAAAATTTTTAACCTGAAAAACAGAAATATATAAAATAAATTGGGCTGATTTTTTTAAATCAGAGGTGATGTCTGGATTAATGGCTACAGTGAGCACATTTTGTAATGCATAGCTTTTCCATGCAGGGTTTGAAGCAGAACACAGCAACTTTCAGCTCCAGAGACATACAGAGACATAAACACGGGGCTTAGCTTGTTATGACAGTGCTTACCAAGGTCAAATACGCCCCCCTTGATGAAGCCTCATCCCCCACCCCCGGGAGTGTGCCCCACTATTTGAGAAGCACTGCCTTAGACTAAACTACACAGGACATTTTGGTTTATTTTTCCTCAGTCATTATTTTATTAAAGTAGCATGATCTGCCAGAAAATGGTGTGCAACTCTATTGTAAATCTCAAACTTTTCTTAATTTATTGTAGCAAATTTTGCATTTAAAGAGAATGTCAAACTGTCATATCAAAGATTTCACATATGGGCATGTAACATTAAAAATAATTTTATTTGGTAGGGCATACCAATTGGTCCTCAGGCTTACTCCTCTCTCAAGGGTCACTCCTGACTGCTTAGGGAATCATATGTAGTGTTGAGGATTGAACCCAGCTGAGCCATTTACAAGTACATTATCTACTGTACTATTGCATCTGTCCCTAAATATCCTTCTTGAGTGACAAGTAGGAATGCTGAAGATTCTGGGAAGATAGAGATGTATGTTACATAGAAAGAATGAGTGTTAAATTAGGTTAGTTTACTAGTTTGCAGATTTTCCTAATTATAAAAGGTTCTTGAATAATGCCATTTTATTATTTTATCATAAAATTGATGATTAAAGAAACCCTGCTGACACTGAGTATAACATGCCCCTATGGTGAGAAT
Source organism: Crocidura indochinensis (assembly GCA_004027635.1). Classification (NCBI taxonomy): domain Eukaryota; kingdom Metazoa; phylum Chordata; class Mammalia; order Eulipotyphla; family Soricidae; genus Crocidura; species Crocidura indochinensis. The sequence goes on from PVKC010029541.1 coordinate 9,458, forward strand.
GTAAAATCTATTTTTTAAAATAGGCAATACAAATTGCATTAAAGAGCACAATAAAGTATATATACATATTTATGACTGTATCATACAAAGATGTGTGCCAGTCATATTTTGTCTGAAGATTTCTGGTTTTCACCTTTTAGCTTTATTTTTTTTGTTAAAGAAAAAACAGGAGACCAAAGGAAATATAGGTCATGAGTTCCTTAGCTAGGACTAAGAACTTTTACATGCTTTAATGGCATTACAAATTATTCAAGGAAATTTTTCTCAGAGATCATTTTTATTACTCATTAATTTTAATTCTTATTGATAAATACTATTATAAAGACCCACATAGATATTTCTATAGTCTTGGAATAAATGTGTTTTAAACAAAATACTGAATGTGGCAGCACATTTTCAAAGGAAAAAACCCTCTATTGTTGCAATGCTGTTTTTCCCCTTTATTTTCTTTGACAAACCATCAGTGATTTGTGATTTTCATTGGGGTCTGTATTTGACAAGTCAGATTCAAACCAATGTTCAAAAATGACAAGACATGCAAAGAATAGGTCAGTTTTGACTTATCCAAGGATTTTTACTAAGCTGTCAGAATTAGTATTCTTCCACTGTTATTTAAATAGCACTCATGAAGAAGCAACATTTTCTTTCTTTTTTTAAGTGTTGTCACCTTCCACTCCAGTTAATTTTGGGGAGGGGGCATACCCCGTGATGCTCAGGGGTTACTGCTGGCTATGCGCTCAGAAGTCGCTCCTGGCTTGGGGGACCATATGGGAAACCGGGGGATCAAACCGAGGTCCATCCTAGGCAAGCGCAGGCAAGGCAGGCACCTTACTTCCAGCGCCACTGCCCGGCCCCTCCAGTTAAGTGTTTAATGAGGAGCGATTTCTGAGCATGGAGCCAGGAGTAACCCCTGAGCACTGCCGGGTGTGACCCAAAAACAAACAAAAAAAATTGTAAAAAAAAATATATATATAAATATTAAAAAAATTTAATTAACGGTTTTATTTTTTTAAATGTTTTATTTAAGTACTATGATTACAAAATGGTTCATTGTTGGGTTTCAGAACACTATCCTTCACCAGTCACCAATGTCTCCCATTTGTCCTGAATAGTGCAAAGTGTGGCCCATCCAACAAGTAAAACAAAACCAAAAGAATGTGAAAATAACATGTTACTGAAACAAACTTTTATCAATACTTATATCAGTACCTTGAGATATTAATCACCCAAAACCACCTTATGTTTTAGCTAAGTTATTAAATATAGGAATCATATAGTTGATGTCAATTTTACTGAAAACATAGGATTTAATTTTTTTTTTTTTTTTTGGATTTTGGGTCACACCCAGCGACCGTCAGGGGTTACTCCTGGCTCTGCACTCAGAAATTGCGCCTGGCAGGCACTGGGGATCATAACGGATGCCAAAATTCAAACCACCATTCTCCTGGATTGGCTGCATGCAAAGCAAAATGCCCTACAGCAATGCTATCTCTCTGTCCCCTGAATTTAACATTTGTATACGAATATAATGGAAGAGAATATGGAACAGTATTATACATAGGAGGTTCAGAATTTAGAGTCTCTTTTATATATCATATGTATATATATATATATATGAGACTGGAGAAATAATACAGCAGGTTGGGCATTTGCCTTGCATGCAACTGACCTGGGTTTAATCTCCGGCCTCACATATGGTCCCCTGAGCACAGCCAAGAGTGATTCCTGTGTACAGAGCCAGGAATAAGCCCATATCATTGATGGATATGACCCCTCAAACAAATATCTATCTATACTATCTATCTATCTATCTATCTATCTATCTATCTATCTATCTATCTATCTATCTATCTATCTATCTATCATCTATCTATCTATCTATCTATCTCTACTATCTATCTATATCTACTATCTATCTATCCATCATCTATCTATCATCTATCTATCTATCTATACATCTATCATCTATCTATCTATCTATCTATCTATCTATCTATCTATCTATCTATCTATCTATCTATCTATCTATCATCTATCTATCTATCTATCTATCTATCTATCTATCTATCTATCTATCTATCTAATCTTTTAGGTTTTGATGTAGAGGGTTCCCAAGTGATACTCAAGGCTCCTAAGACCACTCCCTGCTCTATTCAGTGAACTGGGCTGGCTGTTCAATAGTTAGGCTTAAGGGTGTGCTTTGACTCAGGCTCTGCAGTGCTGGAAACCAACAGGGACACCCCAGTAGTGCTAGTGGTCTCCAGGGCCACACTTGGTGGTGCCCGGGTGACAGTGAACTACAGGGATCAAACCTGGATTCTTTCTTGTGTTCCAATTGCTGTACTGTAGTCCAGCTTCTGAACATTCTTTGTTTTTTTTCCCACAAAGGCAGAATTTTATGGATAGTTTACTGGGAGCAAGAGGCCTTTTCTCTGACCAGAGTGAAAATATTAAAGATTTGAGAAAAGAGAGTATGTAAATATGGGTGTATAAATATGTTTGTGCTTATATACATATGTTGCTCCTAGTATATTCTTTCACAGAAACAATAACCAGAATTTAATCTACATGATTCGAATGAGTTTTTTTTTTTGCTAATATGCACCAAAGACATGGCCGTTATCTTGTACTTTGTCTGGAAGAAATCCTGTGCATATGGAGGAGAATATATTTCATTTGTAATTTCAGAGAACATCTTGCACAATATTCTTTCTTGTAATCTTATTTTCAACCTAGGGTAATCATCATCATCATGAAAGCTAATAAGATTCATTATCGCTATTGCATGCTATTATTAGTCTCACTGCCATTTCTAAAGGAGACTTTTGAAGTGTCTATTAGAGAGATAGTCCTCTCATTCATTGGTTGTTGACTTTTGCCAATTTAATCTGAAAAGAGAACAGTAAGTGTCTGTCTAGGTTTACTCTTGGAACTGCTAGTTTTTATTTTTCCTAACAGATGCTTAGTAGAACGCTTATAGACACATACAATTGAGAAGTGAATTTAAAAAAATATTTAAAAAATACTTAATGACAACTAGACTATATAACATAGCAACCCAGAATAATCTTAAATTCATTTAATAATTATGAGCAAATTGCCAAATATTATGGGCAAAATCTCTGTTGGTATACTGGTGATTCAAATGCCCATTAATGTATGTTGAATGATTAATTATACAAATAAACCTAAATGTGACCCATTTTCATATTTATAAGTTTGCTTATGTTTGATACATTTTAATTTTTGTAATTTATCTGCGAATATGTTGAACCTATTTTTTGATCTTTAAGACTGCCCCACAAAAATTAAATTATGCTAAGAGAAAAATTCTACACACACTATTAAAATATCAATCGAGCTCTGGGATGAGTACAGAATAGTTTGATTAAATTTGAATGAGTGATTTTTCAAGTTCTATTTTCTTGAACTTGAAATATGTTAAACTTGAAATATGGTGACTTTGACAAATTTTACTACATATTAGTTTGTTTTGCTTTTATGTTCTGGGAATATATATTTTCTTCCTCCCATCCTTGACCTTTGACATTTGAAACTTTGGTTATTTGGTAAGCATTTTTTATTTCTTTATAATAGTCTCTTATTTTATTCTGTAGGGATTACATGGTTTATGTTTATTGTTGTATTATTTTTCTTTATATATTTATCAGTTGTCTTTGTCTCAAGTTTATACCTAAACCGACTATGGAACTTTGTTTTTCTATTTGATACGATTATCCTGATTATTTTTAAAAAACACATTAAATAAAATATAGTTTGCCTTCAAATGTAGTACAGATTAAAAAGTTAATTATGATCTCAGATACAACTAGCTACATATAATATACCATATTAGTTCTGCATGTTTAGTTAATATATCTTCTTCACTCTGTAAAGACTAGAGGAGGTCAGAGTGATATTACAGCAGGTAAGGTGCTCACCTTGCATGTAATTGACAGTTCAATCTTCAGCATCTTGTATGGTCCGACCCTACCAGTAATCCCCTGAGTGCACAACCAGAAGTAAACCCAAAGCAAGGTTTGGCCCCCAAACAAATATATATATATATATATATATATATATATACATGTAAAAAATAATTAGTTTATTCTTGTACATTGCTCACAATTAAAAATAACACAAAGAAAGTTAAAAGGAAAGAAGAAAAAAGAATTAATGAGAGCGAATTTTAGAAACATTTACTATTGCAGGGTCAAGCTTATTTTCCATGCAAAGCACAGAGAGGAAATGCTAATAAATTAGATGTGGGGTAATGAAAATCTGCCCAGTTTTGAAGACTACACAAGGAGGTACATTATTCCTCTTTGATCTTTTTGTGACTATGCACAAGTTTTATGCTTTGAGATGTAGCCAGTGATTATAATTAGTTGAAGACTTTATTTCCAACTTTCCATCTTTCAAATGCAAATTAATGGTTTCGATGACAAAAATAAAAGTCCTTGACACACTCTTGAAGAAGGACTCAAGTACAATGAATAATCAGTGTAGATGAACAGTCGAAAGTTATCAAAAAAGAATTCAGAGAGTCTGCTTTTCCAATAAAGCAGAGGGGATTTAAGGAAGATAACACTTGTTTCTAAAAAACCATTTCATTATGGACAGATAAAATGATGATATCCCAGCAAGACCTGGTGACATAGGGTACCTATGTGAATGCAGACTGAGCCTTTTTCAGCCTTTACGCCAACATTAGTATCTTATTATTTATCAATTTTTAAAAACTGCTATTAAAAGAATTAAAGTTTCTATTATTTCGAACCTCTCCTTTTCCTTCTAAAATAAAAGACAAAACCTTAGCTTGCTTGGTTTCCTTGGGGGCAGGGCACACTGAATGGTTTACTTACTCGATCTTAGCTCAAGGCTTACTCCTAGCTCTGTGCTCAGGGATCATTTCTGGTGGGGCTCAGTGTGCCTGTGACCACACCCAGGTTAGAAAGCATCATACTGTTGTTTAGCTGCAGCTCCAGTTTGTTTTTTTAAATCAGCTTATTATAGTCCCTGTCTCATCTTATTTTATTTTTGCTGTTAAATTGTTTGACATATTTGCAGGGTCCTCCCTTCTGATCTCTCCTTATACTTTCCTTTTCTTGCCCCAGAAGCAGATGAAATCTCTGTTTTGCTTTAGGTAGGTTCTATTCCTCTATGAGAAGTTCTCATTGTAAGTTGACTTATAAATGAATTAACTGGTGAAATAAGCAAACCTACGAAGGATTGACTGACAGATGTCTGAGCTTATTCCAGTTGATCTAAAAGCAGACTTAAAAAAGTAATATCTGCAGATTTTACTTCTTTGAATGCAGACTTCTTTGTACAGTGTCAAAAACAGTTTCTTCGGTATTAATGCACATCTGGCTCTTCAGAAACATAATAATGACAATGAAAATATGGTCATCAGATTTCAAAGAGTCCTCACTTGGTAAATAACTGTCACATAGAACATATACATTTTATACATATTATTTTCCTATTCACTTGGATACTCAGGAAATAATTCCGAGAGTATTCCAATTTTTTAAATGTTCAAAATAAAATATAGAGGGATTAATGTTTTGGGCTCATGTCTCCCTATTTGATAAGTACCTTATAAAAAAAAA
>PVKC010029542.1:0-15090 GCA_004027635.1 Crocidura indochinensis
CCCACTATTCATATATTATTCCCTCTGCTGAGTACCCAAGGGAACCAATAAACTGTTGTCTTGTCATTGGTTGTGTATTGTAAACAGTAGCTTGCTTGACTGTGAGTCTTTACTTTTCTTTTCCTGTAAGACATCACTATTCCTTGGTTTGGGGTTTTTTAAATCAAATACTTTGACTCATAATGGTGCAAGATTGTTTGTAGAGGAACCTAAACTAAGACAATCTCTATAGCAAAAATCTGTAGTTAAAGTCGCTGTCAGACTTGAATGATGTTCAAGAAATATTCCTTGAAAAATGATTTATAATGAGAGCTCATAAATAGTAGTCAAGAGCATTGTAAAAAAAAAAGGTGGGGCAGAAGTATGGGGATTTTTTTAAAAAGTGACTGTAGGAATATGAAGGGGCAATTTGAGCTGTCCACTGAAAAATGTGTGTAAGAAAAAAAGTCACTTTAAATCAATAGGAAATTATAATATCTAATTGCTACAGACCTCCTTAAGAATGTCTTTTTGTACTGTATCCAGCTTCAAAAATTTATGTATTCCAAGTCCTACTATAGATACAACATGTCTGCAACAATAGAAAGAAGAAAACCATTATACAATCCTTGAATAGTAAGAACTCTATTTTCATTTTTTATAACATCCTTTGTCAGCACCATGATTACAAAACATATTTGTAGTTGGGTTTCAGTCATACAAAGTACAGCTTCTTCACCGTGCAACTTTTCCACTATCAATGCCCACCATATCAATCCCCGTTCACCCCTTGCCTGTCTTTGAGACAGGCATTCTATTTACCTCACTTACTACCAATGTCATGATAGTTATTGACATAGTTATTTCTCTAACTGAACCTGCCAATCTTTGTGGTATGCTTCATATCATAGGCTGGTCCTTCCAGTCCTCATTCTATTTTCTCTGGGTATTATTGCTACACTGTCTTCTATTTATCTTATAACACAGAGGAGAGAAACTATTTTGTGTCTAACTCTCTCCCTCTGACTTATTTCACTCAGCTTAATAGATTCCATGTAATCCATGTATAGGAAAATTTCCTGATTTCATTTTTCCTGATGGCTTCATAGTATTACATTATGTAGATGTACCACAATACTTTAGCCACTCATCTGCTTTGGGCATCTGGGTTGCTTCCAGATTCTGGCTATTTTAAATAACACTGCAATAAATATGGGTAGACAGAGGGAAATTTTGCATTTTTAGTTCCTAGATTTTATCACTAGGAGTAGTATTGCTGGACTATATGTCAGCTCAATTGCCAGTTTTTTGAAAAATATCCATATTCTTTTAAAGAAAGGCTGAACACAAACATCATTACTACATGCAGTGAATAATAGTTCCTTTATCAATACATCCTGCCAACACTGTTCTCTTTCATTGTAATAGTGACAGTCTCTGTGGCATAAGATGGAACCTCATTGTTTTTATTTTCATCACCCTCATAATTAGTGATGCGGAGCATTATTTCATGTACCTTTTGGCCATGTGTATTTCTTCTTTGACGAAGTGTCTGTTCATTCCCCCCCCAATTTTTGATGGGGTTAGATATTTTTCCTGTTAAGTTCTGTCAGTACCTTGTAAGTTTTCTATATTTTCCCCTTATCTGATTGGTATTGGGTGAATAGTTTCTTCCATTTTGTTGGTGGTTTTTGTATACTAGGCACTATTTCCTTTGAGGTGCAGAAACTTCTCAGCTTAATATATTCCCATCTGTTTATATCTTCTTCCACTTGTTTGGAGAATTCTATTTCCTCCTAGAATATGCCTTTAGTCTCAATGTCATGGAGTGTTTTACCTCAGTGTTATTCTATATACCAATGTTTGCAGGCCTAATATCAAGAACTTTAATCCATTTGAATTTGACCTTTGTGCATGGTGATAGCTGGGGGTCTGAGTTCGCCTTTTTGCAAGTGACAAAACCAGTTTTGCCAACACCACTTGTTGAAGAGGCTTTCCTTGCTCCATTTTGGATTTCTTGTCCATTTATCAAAAGATTAGTTGATTGTATGTCTGGGGAACATTCTCTGAATACTCAAATCTATTCCACTGATCTGAGGATCTGCCTTTATTCCAATACAATGCTGTTTTAATAACTATTGCTTTGTAATGCAATTTAAAATTTGGAAAAGTAATGTCTTTCATATTCCTTTCCCCAAGAATTGCTTTAGCTATTCATAGGTGTCTATTGCTCCAAATGAATTTCAGGAGTGTTTGATTCACTCTTTTGAAGAATGTCATGGATATCTTTAGAGGGATTGCATTGAATCTGTACAATGCTTTGGGAATATTACCATTGTAATGATATTAATCCTGCCAATCCATGAGCGGTGTATGTGTCTCCATTTTCTTTTGTCCTCTCTTATTTCTTGAAGCATGCTTTTTAGTTTTCTATGTATAGGTTGTTATGCATCTCATCTCCAGCTCACTGATTTTTGAATAATATTTAAGAGCCATTATTACAAGCATGTTTGTAGTTGGGTTTCAGTTATAAAAAAGGCCACGCCCTTTCACCAGTGCATCCTTCCTACCACCAATGCCCCTAATTTTCCTCTTCCCCCACCCCTGCCTATATTTCAGACAGGCATTCTACTTCTCTTACTATCATTTTCATGATAGTTGTCAGTGTAGTTATTACTCTAACTGTACTTACCACTCTCTGTGCTAAGCTTAATATCATGGCCAATCCGTTAGACTTCATCTCTATTGTTTTTGTCTGTTATTACAATTCTGTAATTTTGTGATTCTATTTCTGCTCTCAGCCATTGTTACTCTGTTGTAGAGACTTTCCAGTGAGGTTTTCATTTCACCTACCAATTTTTTTCATTCCTGTTATTTCAGTTTGTCATTTTCTCATTTCTATTTTCATATCTTCTTGATGCTTATTTGTGTTTCAATGTTCATTCAATGTTTTCTTTGACTTCTATGAGGATCCTCCACATTTATTTTCTAAAGTCCTTATCTGAGAGGCTACATATGTGGTTAGCACTTTTTGGGTTATCAGTGTTGCCATATTCATTATCTATACATGGTGGAGGCTTGCATTGTTTCTCCATTGTCACACTTGTAGTGTGGTGTTTTCTACATGCTCTGCAGGGTTTCATTGACTAGAAGATGTGCAAGGCCAGGGAATGGATAGGAGATGTTGGGCACCTATGGCTCCACCCTTTGTGGGAGGTGTCAGCTCACCTCTGTTGACATGCCTTTCACTGTTTCTTCTGGCTCAGGTTTGTCGCAGTGCCAATGGCTACGGGTCTAGTGGCATTTGCATTGCAAACTATGCAGTGTGGATCAGAACTCTATTTTTTTCATTTTCTCAGTAAAACTAATTGAATCGTGCTTGTGAAAAATAGAGGATAGAAATACAAGCAACCAACTTGTTGCTTGTTATTCTACTCAAGATAAATAATCATCAGGAACAAAAGAGAAACTTAATGTGTTTACTATGAGGATACAGTTTCTTTAGTCTTAACATCTTCTGTACCTTTTAGATTCATGGCATACTTTCCTAATGGACAGCCTGATTTCAGTATTACAAAATGATTTAAATAAATAGCTAATATTTCTATTGTCAACATTTTCTTCATTTCTCTTAAATGCCCTTTGAATAATATCACACTTGGGATGTCAGATAGGTGTTTGCTTGGTGTGAGTCCTTCTGGTTCTGCGCTTAGAAATTGCTCCTGGCTTGGGGGACCATATAGGGCACTGGGGGATTGAACCACAGTCAGTCCTAGGTCAGCCGAGTGCAGGGCAAGTACCCTACAGCTGATTCACCACTCTGAGTCCCTGAGCTCCGAATTCTTAGTCTATATCTCACAACCAATTCCTGAGAAAGCTCCACTGGTGCTTCTTTAGAAATATATCCACAACACAGTGAATTCTAACAATAATACTAGAGCAAATAAGGTCACAACTGCAGGCCAATTTTACCTGGGTTTCGATTTTCGCTGAAATTTTGGACATTTTTGAAAAATTTAAACTTAAATGATTATCCTAGGGAAAAGTGGTCGATTTTGGGAAAAGAAACAAAATTGCCATGTTATTACTTTGCTATCACTGCTATGGAAAATGACCCCAACCTTAGTGACTTAAAGGAACAAGACAGAATGGCCTTTTAGAATGGGTTTCACAGGGTTAAAAATCAGGGCTCATCAGCACCATGTCTTTTAGGGTGGTTTTCAAGGAGATTTTGTTTCCTTGACTTGTGAAGTATCTGTTCTTTACATTAAAAAGCATCTTTAAAGTCTCTGTCTCTCTCTATCTCTTTGTGAATTTGGACCCACACCCAGCAGTGGTCAAGGCTTATTCCTAGCTCTGTGCTCAGGGACCACTCCTATAAGTGCAGTGACTAAAGATTGGGTAGAATGCCTATGTAGTGCCAGGGATTATATTCTGACCACATGCATACAAGGCAAGCACCTTACCTTCTGTATTATCATGCCACTACATCTCTATGTCATTCCATCACTCTGTTTCTGTTTCTCTCCTACTTCATCACATCTCTTTCTCTGAATCTAACTCTCCCACCTTCCCCATACAAAATCCATTTCGATGACTCTGGGAGTACTAAAATAATATTGGATCATATTCTATCTCAAGATCCTTAATTTATTGCAGAGCAGAGTCACGTTAATACGTATATGAGGAAAGAAATTCAGGATTAGCAGAGACATTTGAGTACATGGGGGAGAGAGACAAGGGGAGACACATGAGTGATTTCAATACTCACTCATGTAATGAGAGGAAAAGATAGATTGTGTGTGGTCATCAGATCCTACCAAAACTGCTGCAGCACTGGGAAGATACAAAAATCTGCCTTTCTCAACATGTTCAGAGAAAATCCAATCTATATTGCATTGTTCTGGGCAAAAGAGGTTAATTTGGTCCTCCTGGCCTCAGGAAAAAGCATTGTCATGACTTAAGAATGCAGATGGTATTAATATTTGTGAAGAGCATAAAGATTGAGGGCAAGTTCTTACTCCTTTATATCTCAGTTTTGTTGCCATCTTTTATAATAGAACAAGCACCCACAGCACCCCCCTTTTATGAGCTAGAAGTGACTTTAGGGAGTAGTAACATCTGAATCTAGGTTGAACGTTGAAATATCTCTCCTATAATTTTTCAGTGTGAAAGTTAAAAGAATTTATTGCCAACATAAAAGTGAACTCTCCATTTTCCTCCTTTTTAAAATGCCATATGTCTTTTGACATAGAAGATATGCACTGGATTCACCCCACTCTTTATACATTGGCATTTACATTCCTGTAAATCCTTCATACATGTTATGAAATTGATTTTCCCTTTGCTAAACTTTTTGATGCTCTTTTAAGACTTGCCAAATCCAACAATAACCCAGCAGGGTTGAAGAACTTCTCCTGTATCATGACAATATTTATACAAAATACACTCACCTTAAAGTGGAACATAATTTTTTGCAGTGCGTGACTTTGAGTGATCAAGGCTAGAAGGAATGGGCAAGGCAACTCCGACTGTCTTTGGGCATTTATGAGACCTAGCATTTTCTGCCAAGCTCTACAATGCTGGTCATTAGGGGTGGGGTCTTAGGGATTCACTTCTCCTAGACATTCACTATGCAATATAATTGACACCAACCTCATTGACACTTCAGAGTCTTAAAGACAGTTCTACATTTGTTTTTTTCTGTTTTTAAGGGAACTAAAATTATATATTGTATAAGTAGAATTTTACTACAGTGTTCTCCTAAATTCTTACTTTATACCACTTCTATAAAAATATGTAGAATCTTAGAAAGTGTAACAAAACGTTATTTAAGTAATTTTGGTGACCTATTATGTGTGGCTCTCCTAACTTTCATTGCTTTCCAAATATAAAAATATTCTAAACAATAAAAAATTATATGTTTCCAAAATTAAATTTTGCCTTCCCAGTGAACAAAATCAAAATAGGTTTATTTGCTAAAGGAAAAAAATACTCAAGTAGTTAAAAGAGTCACAAACATAAAATAATCACTGAATGTATCACAAAAATATATTGATTTAACTGATACTCTCACTTGTTTCTTTACATACACCATGTTCACATAAAGATGCATTCTTGGGACCTTATTTTCAAAGGGCTCATCTTCAGTCGTGGTCTATAAGAGAATATAGTGTTCAAATTTAATTTGTTTACTAGATAATACCTCTTTGTGTAATGTAACCTGCCTCCTCATTTTGCTCATATATATGGACACAGATCCTGAAATTACATGGTATAAATTTCAGGGATAAGATGATGACTTGAACAAATATTCTAAAAAAAGAATCTAGAGCAAATATGAATTCTTTGGAAGGTAATTAAATTTTTGTTAATTAATAAAAATAGCCAGAAGTGCAAAATTGGTAGCTTTTCGAAACTTAATTGACTGTAGGATACAGTTAACTAGCAAGCTAACATTGGGTCCTAATCAAATGGTTAAAGTTTCTGAAACAAATATCTCAAAGATAACTCAATGACTGTAACATGATATAGCTCCTAGGAGAAAAATATAGTTAGATTTATGTATTGAACCAATAATAGCTGGTTTCTGAACCTTAACAGTAGGTAAGAATAGAGATATAGCATAAATTAGATATAGACTTAAAAATATATAATCTCCCATATGGTCCTATGGTTAAGTATACAATCATTACACTTAGTTTGATGCAAAGACAACTATCCCTCAAGGTATAAGAGCCAAGGGCAAATTCTAACATACATCTACAGCCCTAGCTCCTGCTGGAATATTTGTATTCAGGGAATATTTTGGTTTAAAATAAACCACAAAGTCAAATGCAGAAACAAGGAAGTTTTTCACAGTAAGCAGATTGTCACAAAAAACCCCACAAATCTAAAAGATATATTCACATTTAGATTATAGCCTCAAAGGTTGGTAGAAAGGTTGAGAGAGGGGAAATGGGGAAGTCAAGACATCAAGCAGCTAGGCCTGATCCAGCCAGCCACCCAGCCGGCTCCTTTCCAATGGAACTGTCCTAGGTTCTGAAATAGATATTTCAATAAGCCTTGTTCCCTTGATAACAATATGAAACTGTCGCCATTGTTTGGCATTTGCTAAAGACACTCTCTCCTTTACTGCCATCATGAGTCATTATCTACTTGAAGTCACTTATGTTGCACCTGAGCCTGGCCAGGGGAATGCACTGTTTGAAAGGGATAAAACAATACCTGGAGCTCATACAGAAATCTGTTTCAAGGGTTAATGATTTATTTTCTTCTATAATTCGCTGGCTTCTTAAAAGTCACATCACCCACTCAATTTTCCAATTGAGAATGATTTAAAACTCAATATTATTTGCGAATAGGAATCTTCTGTCCTTTTACAAACTACAGAAGCCTAATCGCTCTATTTTCATGTTAACTGCCTCCTCTTCATTTAGTTAAAGGAGATTATTAATTATGCACTCTGACATTTAAAAGGCATGATTTCTGTGTATTTATTACTAACTTCAAGACTGAGAACCACCATCCTTCCGTCACAAGTTAGCTAATTTCTGACAACATAAAAATAGTGAACTCAATTAAAATGATTACATTTATTGAAATGGACACTTTTAATATTTTATGGCTCAACCAGTTACTTATCAAATCCTAGAATATTATTCTAAAAAACGATTAAAGATCAAGTTTTTAAGTTTCAATTAATTGGAGATTCTAATAGGTGCAAAAATAAAAATGTATTATTCTTCTTCCTAAGATAATCATCTCTGGTAACAAACAATGCGACAGTAAATGTACTACTGCCCTCTCTTGCTTATACTGAGTTATGAAGAAAAACACTAGAAACTTTGATTCCGTAGATATAGATTCAATTATCCCTCAACTGTATACTCAATATTAGGAAGTGGATGAATGGATTCCACTACACTGCTTGATTAAATCAGAAAAGTGTATTATTCTTTAAAAGGAAAATAAAACATATTACTTCTAGTTTTTCCAGGTTACTGAAAAATGTCCATATTGTTTTCCATTTCCATCAGTAGGAGAGAGAATGAGTGTCTGCCACAGATGAAGAATGAGGTGGGAAGGAGGGAAACTGGGGGGTGAAAGTAGTGGTGGGATGTATACATTGGTGAAGGGATGAATGTTGGAACATCATATGACTAAAATTCAACCAGTCAACTTTTCTCATAGTAATTCAATTTTAAAAAATCACTTTTGGGTCTAGAGATATAGTAAAAAGAGAAAAGTATTTGCCTTGCATACAGACGACCCAGGTTCAATTCTTGGCATGCCATATGGTCCCCTGAACACTGCAGAAGAGCCAAGAGTAAATCCTGAGCACTCTGAGTGTGATCCAAACACTCCCCCCTCAAAATGACTTCCTAAAACTCTATCCAGGGGCCGGAGTGATGGCACAACAGTAGTGTGTTTGTCTTGCACGAGGCTGACCCAGGACAGACCTGAGTTCTATCTCCAGTGTCCCACATGGTCCCCCAAGCCAGGAGTGACATCGGAGTGCATAGCCAGGAGTAACCCCTGAGCATCAAAAGCTGTGGCCTAAAAAAAGAGTCCTAAAACTCTATCCATTAAATAAAAAGTGGAGGCCAGGGAAACTGCAACAGAGGAGTAGAACCAGATATAGTCTCATGGAAACTTTCCTGAAATGAACAAAAAGGGAGCATGCAGGGTGAGATAGTAATATGACACTAGGTAAAGAAATTATTTATTAATATGAAATATTATAAGAGTGGGCCTACTGTGTGTCTGATAGCATGGATTCATAACTTAAGTCACAGAATGACCTAGCTGACTGGATGCCAGATAATCATTTCAACATTCTCACCACTGTCTTATCAGCCCAACTGCTTAAAACTCAATAAAGGACTCACCCAAGCACCCTTTGTTAATGAAAAGCTCTGAGAGGCCAAAAGCCTTTGTATAGACTCCATCATATTCAGGAGAAGCCACAATCCAAGAGACTTTCTGCCTTCTTTTTCCTTCCCTTCAATAAAATCATTTCTGAATTCAAACATTTGCAGGCCAGTCCTTTGCTTTCAATTTTTTTTTTTTGCTTTTCAATTTTTACCTCTCGAGGACCAGAACCCAAGCACCTGCATCTTCTATTAACTCTTCAGAACTGTGGGGGAATCTTCTAGAAAACAACCCAAGTAATAAAGGGGTAGTGGGATATCCCACGATGAATAAACACATCTACCGAAAATATACAGGCACATTAATTTTTATTGATCATAGATGATTCCCATCACAAGAAAGCCAGAATTGACCATCCCAAAATATTTTTTGATAAAGGTTAATTCCATGAGCAGGTCTTGAAGTTAGATCAGAAGAATGGAGATGGCCTTTAAAAAAGTATTTAGGTACCACTCAGTGAAGGCCAAGGCCTCCCTGAGCTAGGGAGGATCTAATTCCCTTATCTCTTCACTGGAGAAGGCAGTCTCTAAATCTGCATAGCCTTGACTCTTTGGGTAACCTCCTTAATTCACTTTGCCCCTGGCCACAAAGTCCACTACATTAGCAAAGCAATTTAAAGATGGCATCTCAGACCACAAGGTTAATTTTTCATCTCCCAAGTGTTCTGGAGTTATAAATATTATAAATAAATTTCCCTTACTAGTTTATCTTATCAATCTAGGAGATATTTATTTGATCATTTTCCATACTCTGAGGAATGAAGAGAGGTACAAGATGACTTCTTTTATTCCTTAATGACACCATAAAGTCAGAAACAGAGCAACACTACTCACCATCATCATCTCAAATAATCAGCATTAGATGGGAGGCCCTATCCAAAGCAATTTCTAAATCATTGGATAGGAATAAATATTGGAACATTTTATAAAAGAGTTTTCACAGTTTCTTCATAATCTCTCGGTTCTATTTTTAACCAAGAAAACTTAGAGTAATTCAACTGAAAAACAGTCTAGCAGATCAGTAACATGGTAAGATAGAAAATCTGGTATAACAGAAGAGCTTTTTATGTATCATTAATAATGATTTAGAAAATATAATTAGGAAAAATAGAGCAGACTTTTCCAAAATAGCACATATAATTGCTGCTACACACATAAATCTGTTGCAGATAAATATGTAGGGGGCCTCTGGTAATGAACTTCTCAAAGACAAAAAATTATAAATAAATTGTCCAGCTAATTCCGAAGTAATCCAAAGGCATGAAGACCACAGTCCTTTGAGAAGCAATCCTGGACAAGGTTTTGCAGATGTAGAAGCTGAAGCTCTACTAGACTCACAACTCCAAACCCCCGAACCACTAGCAAAAAATAAGTCAAAGGCATTTAAATTGGAAGTCAGATGATGACTATTTTCCAATGACATAATAATATGAGAATACCCTAAAAGTCAACATAATTCAATACAAAAGAAATCTGTTGCATTCTCATATACAAAAAAAGGGATTAGAAAAGAAAGGTAGATTGCCAGTGAGTCTCATATACTTTAGAATTCACACCCAGGCAAATTCTCCGTGTGTACATTATATTTATATTATAAAATATTATAAAATATTATAATATTTATATTATAACATTTATTCCCTCCTCATATGCCTGGTGTCTATTTGTTTGCAGCCTGAGAACAATCCAGAAGGCAGAAAGAATTTCCCTCTGCACTCTGACAATATAATCCTTCTGTTTTACAACATTATTTTGAGGTGATTTCTGCTTCTGAACAACAGATGACATCTCCTTTGTTCCTGTATAATTTTATTTTATTAGACTCCAAATCCATTGCCAGGGAGAATTCAAAATGGTGAGAGAAAACAACTGATAGGATTTTGGAAAATGCTGTCAGAGGAAGCAGGCATTTTCAAGCATGCTTAGGGGAAAAAATTGTGCTTATTTCTTACCCCTCCTTAGGGCCAAATACGAATCTTATCTGATGGTCAGACCCTCCCACGTCTGAGAGGGATCTGTGGTTGGTAACTAGAGTAGCAGGGATAGGGGTGACAGAGACTCAGGAAAGACAAATGCAGCAAGGAGAGATGAGAGACAGGATAGATGCAGGAGTAGGAAAGAGGCTGCGAGAGATATGCTGTGAAATATGCACATGGTGTTAGGGCCTTATTAATAAAACTTTATGTCTCCTAAAACTTTATCTGACTGCTGTGGATCATTTCCTTGCCGTTATCCTGAACCCACAGACCTGCGGACCGACGGTGCTGCTGGCGCCGGGTTGGAGAGAGAAAGGCCTCTCCATCCACCACAAGGACTTTATAATTAATTTTTAATTCAACACTTATATAAGTAAAAAACACTCTGCTAAACAAACTCAGGCCTCTGGAAAACATGAAAAGAGAATATGAAAAGGCAGAATCAGGAAAAATCTGATTGTCACCATTACTCAAATGCCAACATGCAATAGCATGCAACGTAACAACAATCAGATATGCCCCCCCAACACTATCACCCCATAAAGCAACAGAAAATTATTAGAAAAAAATAAAGTATAGTCTGCTTGAGAAGGCAGAATTCTACATGCTAACCAAGACTTCCACTCTCTGAGACAATGATGGAGCAAACTTAAAGTCCATCTTGTGGACTCCTGATATTACATTAACAAACGCACCAGAAAAGCAATAAATGTGTGTGGTGTAAGTCAGTGTGGCTACTCAAAATGGAAAAGGAATACTGTAGGAGGCAAATAATATTTCTTTATGATAATGTCCATTAATTAAATTTCTTGATTCTTTGCAAAAAAAACCCTCCAATTAAGTCATTGAAGTTCATTCTCTTAGAATATCTCAGCCCCCCCCCCCAACAAAGTTTGTGGAGTAGGCAAAAATTTTCAATTTTTCAATATTTCATCATCTCCTAAATGATGGCCTAGATAAATAGCAGAGGATAGTATACTCTAAACTAATTTCATAAGCTAAATACTTAAATACAGATATGAAATGATAGCTTATAATACATTTATCATACAGGTAAGAAATTACAATATTAAAATAATTTAGAAAAACAGTTCTTCACTTGACTCTTTTCAGTCATGTTGATGAGACTGAATTATGTTCTATATTATATATATATATGTATATATATATATAAACACCATCATCAGTAATGTAACTAATTGACAAATGAAAGAAGGAACATCTGCCAAAATCTAGGTAATTAAAATAATGCCTGTCTTCATTATGCACACATTAAATTTATAATGCAATTCCTGTATAGTGTTTTTATTTTCTATTTCAAATAATTTTATAATATAAAATATTTTCATAAAATAAGTACTAAGAATTAAACTGTGGTCAAAAAAATAAAACAATTCATGACAAAAAGTTTTATTTAAACTACTTTGTAGTATGTATTTTAATAGACAAAATTATATAATTGCAGAAATGTATAAAATATTATTACAATACTATAGTTTGATAAAGCAAAGAAACACCCACATCTCTATCAATTCAGGAATTGTTAAAAAAAAAGAATTCACTATATTGGGGCTGGGTCCTATAATACAGCAGATAAGGCATTTGCTTTGTATTTGACTGACTTAAGTTTGATTCAGAGAACCCCATATGGTCCCCTGAGCATCTCTACAAGTAATCTTTGAGCAAGGAGCTAGGGGTGGTGAAGAAGTTCAACACAAAGAGCCAAAATTTTAAACTGTGAGTCAGAGAGCCACACCACGCAGTGACCTGCCAAAACAGACAAACATTCACACAAAAGTATATAATTTTAATAATAATCTATTAAACACATATTGCATTTTGCCATTTTGAGTGAGGGTCAAAACCCTGCAGTGATGGTGAGGGTGTACTGCGTCCTCCACACTCAGAACTAATGGCAAGATGTGACCCAACATGTGACTCACGGGTCCCCCGTTTGCTGGCCCGTGCAGTTGTTTCCAAGGAATGGGAGACAGGATAACGCAGCCTGGGGGCGAGACTCCACGCTCGGAGATCTCTCCTCAGAAACAGTGGAACAAAATCCAAAAGTGGCAAAGAGCCACAGTATACAAAATAATGAGAAGAGGCAAAGAGCCACATTCATTTTGACCGGGAGCCCCATGCGGCTCGAGAGCCCCGTGTTCGCCACCCCTGATATAGAGGGTAAGGTGCTTGCTTTATATGCAGATAACCCAGTTTGGATATCTGGCACTGCATATGGTTCCTTGAGTAACATCAGACGTGTCGCCTGAGCAGAGTCATTAATAATTCATGAGCACATCCAGATGTATTTCCTCCCACTGTCAAAAGAAAATATTCAGGTGGGTCAAGGAGATACTGCAGCGGGTAGAGCATTTACCTTCCATGTTTGACCTAGGTTTGATCCTCAGAAAACCATATTGTCCCTCAAGCTTCTCCAGGAGTAATTTCTGGGTGCAGACCAAGGAGTAACCACTGAACAATGCTAAATACGGCCCCAAATAGCAAAAAACAACAAACACAAGAAAATATTCACTGTATTTTTATCATGAAATGTTATGTGGCCATTGAAAAATCACAAGTTTGTTATGTTGTAGTGACATGGTCCCACACATCCAACAGTACCACCAGGAATGATTCCTGAGCACAAATCTATAAGTAAAACTTGAGCATGATTAGGTGTGCTCCCCAAATAAACAAGCAAAAAGAAATAACGTGATATATTCATAATATCCTAGTAAATAAAAAAATGGCAATATAGAGCCAAGAAAAGAGCTTAAAGGATTTGAACACATACCTTGCAGGCCCTGAGTTCAATTCTTGACACCGCAAGACTCCTCAACTTCTGCTGATGTAGCATTGGTGGCCCCCCAACACTCTCAGGATGGCCTGGTAGTTCCCTGTATACATTGCCAGATTGAAGACCACTAGGAAAGTTTATTCCCCAACAGTGGCAATACTATGTATAGTTTGATGTATTTATTTTAAAATACATGTTTATATTTATATTTCAGGCATAGAGAAAGCATAATTAAAATTTCAAATAATTAAACAATATATATTTAAAGCAAATTATTAAGAGAATATATTTGGTGAGAGGGAAGGACAGAATTGGAATGTTCAAGTTGTATGCACTATCATCATTCTGATTCCTGAACCTAAATGGTGAAAACAAACATAATAATAATTGCTGGAAATGTTTGAAACCATAGAAGTTAAAAGACTAGGGAAGGAAAGAAATGGAGGTGGGGGTAAGAAGAGGGTGAAATGAGGTAATAGGGGCCAGGTTCAGGGTTTTGGGACGCAGTCCAGTTGTGGAAGTGTGGGATATGCATTTCTAAGTTACAGAGTCAGCAGTACCAAAGCATGAAAATACAAACTCCAATAATCAATCTTGAAAATGTGCCTTTTGCTTGATGTTCCACCAATCCAGATGAGGTTTAACTCCATCTGACATCGTTGGCCAATTTCAGGACAGGAGGCAGAGCCCCCCACACACACACACACACTGATTGGGGCTCAGCAGCCTCCACACCCGACCTGAGCCATATTAAGTGCCCACCTCCACCTTCTAAAAAAAGTAGTAAGTCTTCACAGCAAACTATCTACCCAGCACATTACACATTGCTCAGTTATACTTCTAGAAATTCTGTGAGGATGGGCAGAGAATACAGAGAGTAACCTTCAGCTTAATCCCTGAGCATCTTCTAGGAAGATCTAACTACAAAGACTCATCCCCAGCACAGAAATAATACCAGGATGAAATAATGAAACACATATGTGTCCACAAAATTCAATGAACAAAAACTGTATTACCAAAGACATAAATACCACCAACCAGCTCAGTAAATCTGTGACTTCTTCCTTTCCTATCTGGATTCCCTTGATATCTTTTTCTTGCCTGATTGCTATAGCAAGAACTTCTAGTACTATGTTGAAGAGGAGCGGTGAGAGTGGTTAGCCTTGTCTTGTACCAGCATTTAGAGGAAATCTACATTGAGGATTATATCTGCCATTGGCTTGCAGTAGATGGCTTCAACTAGATTGAGAAAGGTTCCTTCCATTTCCATCTTGCTGAGAGTTTTGATCAAGAATGGGTGTTGGACCTTATTAAATGCTTTCTCTGCATCTATTGATATGATCATGTGATTTTTATTTTTCTTCTTGTTGATGTTGTGTATGATGTTGATAGATTTATGGATGTT
>PVKC010029543.1:0-15094 GCA_004027635.1 Crocidura indochinensis
ACTGCGGTCCATCCTAGGCTAGCAAGGCAGACATCTTACCCTTTGCGTCACCGCTCTGGTTCCTCTCTCTCTAAGAGGGACAAGAGAAATTGGAATTATTACTGACTATGTACTCAGGGATCCCTTCTGGTGGAGTTTAGGAGATCAGCTGAACCCAGGTCAGTTGTGTACAGAGAAAGTGCCCTACCTGTATTATACTGTACTATCATTCTGATAATTCTCTCTTGAACACATAATTATCTCTTTCTCCCACTCACATTTCCCTAAGTAAATTTTCTTAAATAAAACTAATTTGAATTACTAATTAAAAAAAAAAGACAACAGGGGCAGGAGCAGTGGCAATAGACATAATGCGTCTAAGATGGACCTCGTTCAATAACCAGGTGTACCTAGTGTGGCCCAACACCCCACACACACATACAAAAAAGGTCATATATAACTGTAGAGATAGCACAGTGGGAGAAATGTTTGCTTGCACAAGGTCAACCTGGGTTCAATCCCTGGTACTCCATATGGTAACTCAAGAACTGCCATGAGTAATCCAAGTGCAAAGCCAGAAATAAGCCCTGACCACTGCCTAGTGTAGCTCAAAAGCAAAATTAAAAAAGGTCACATATGAAAAACCTAAAGTTAACACCACACTCAACACTCAAAAGACTTTTTTTCCTAATTCAGGAATACGAAAAGGATGTCTGCTTTACTATTCTACTCAACATAAAACTGGAGATTCTGACTAGTGGGTAAGGAAAACAAAGTCCTTTAAATCCAAAACAAAATTATCTGTTCACATAACATTTTATATAAAAAATTAAAGACTCATATTCATACAAATAGAAAACTAATAAGTCAATAAATACAGGATACAAAATGAACACAAAAATCAATTTTATCTCTATATAATAGTAATAAAAAATTCGAAGGTAGATTTTTAATAATTTCCCCTTACAATAGCATTTTTAAATCCTTATATTTCCTTGGAACAATTTGTATTCAATTTATATACTTTTTTGGTTTTTTTGGGGGGACCATAACTAGAACTGTTCAGGTCATACTCCTAATACTGTGCTCAGGAAATCACTCATGGTAGTGCTTCAGGTACCATAGAGGGGACCAGAATCTAGATCCAGACTGGCAGGTTCGTTGCATGCAAGGCAAGTAACTTAATCCCAGTACTGTCTCTCTGGCCTCAAGATAGATACTTTTTGTTTGTTTTAATATACCGTTAACAGCAGAATGGTGGGTCAGGTTGGGAGGCATGAGAGGTATCAGGGTGTTCCCAATGATGGTTGGCGCTGTGGAAAGACCTGATGGTTAGTTGCTTAGTTGAGCAATGCAATACTGTCTGGATCTGACAGTACTTAGGGTTCAACAGATCTACATTCTGTGGCAATGAATAAGGTGCCATGTTGTACTATGGACAGAACTCTGGGCTCCAGGCATGAAAGGCATATATGCTAGCACAAAGTCATTTCCCAGTCCTATTTAAGATACATTTAAAATGTTTGTGTGTTTTGTTTTGAGCAGCTCCTGGCTCTGCACTCAGGGGACACTCCTGGCAGTGCTCAGGGAACCTTATGTAGTAGCAGAAACTGAATCCAGGTTGGCCATATGCAGAGCAATTATCCTACCCTCTCCAGTCCCACATTTTAACTTTTTAATACATTAATGATATTTATACTAGAATGAAAAGGACATTAAGAATTAATTTTTTATCCAGTGAAAAAGAAAAGCTGTAGTACCCAAGAAACAGAAAAACTTAACATGTTAATAGTCTGAAGAACCTTATATAAAATAAACTATCTCCAAACATTTATGATTATTCCATCAGAGAGATGACATGTGGTGAAGTAAAATATGGAGCTTCCATAATTATCAAACAACCAAATGGAATAAATGATTGAGATGATAATCTTCAAATTAAGTGGTAAAAATCTGTGTGCAAAAAAGCTACTTGTCAGGGGCCAGAGCTGGGCCCAGAGCTCCCACAAGCCAGTTCTCTTGGTCTTGTACTGGCATGTGGTGGACACTGGGATGGACAGCTAGCCCGAGGACCCCCAGGACTTCCCATTAGTCTGGGGAGCCAGACTCCCCCACGCCAGAGGGGCTCTTCAGGAGCACCTCAGGTAAGCTGGGCCCTGCAGGGGGGAGGATTTGGGGTGGAATGCAGCTCCACCCCCTATGTATTCACAAACAGCTGGGGCCAGAGCTGGGCCCAGAGCTCCCACAAGCCAGGAGTTCTCTTGGTCTTGTACTGGCATGTGATGGGCACTGGGATGGACAACTAGCCCGAGGACCCCCCGGACTTCCCATTAGTCTGGGGGGCCAGACTCCCCCACACCAGAGGGGCTCTTCAGGAGCACGTCAGGTAAGCTGGGTCCTGGGGGAGGGGAGGATTTGGGGTGGAATGCAGCTCTACCCCCTATGCATTCACAAACAGCAGGAGCCAGAGCTGGGCCCAGAGCTCCCACAACTGCAGACAGTAGTCAAAGTAATATCCCCTTATCCATAACAGACCCCCCTACAGTATGGTCGCTTTCTATTTATAACCATTCTCAAATGCGCGACAAATATCCTTTTTAACCCATCCAAGAAGACTCTTGCCCTTGACTATATAAAAGGTAATGGAACACCCTATATAAGGAGGATTGCACTCAAATAGATCTCTGAAATCAATGTTTATGTGAACGTTATTTTTTATAATGTTGAAGTCCTCTCTGACTGCCAAGTCTTAACCTTAAATATTCATCTATATGATGAATATAGCCCCACTTATTCATTACCCCTCCATACCAAGAGACCCTTATATTCCCCCATATCCCAACCCTGATTTGTTACCTCCCCTTTATTTACCCCTCTTTTCCCTCAATTCTTACCTTGATAGGCACCAAGTCTGACCTCCTTCCGCAATAAAGCACCATTCAGCTCTTCAATGAAAGACACCCTCTAGAATCCCCTTCTCGTGTCTCAACAAGAAATCTCAACCAACATGCCTGCTGACTTAAGCTTGTGACCCCTCTCACCCCCGTCAAACCATGGACCGATACATCATACCAGAATCGGCTGCAGCAAAACTCCCAACTCAAGGACATTACAGGACTCTGAAATTTCACAAATCATATCTTAAACTGTAAACTAAAATTTGTGATAAGAAAAAGTGCCTTGACTTCCACTCCCCAGAAGAGTATCTCAGAAGACCTCAGTGGGAGGCCTATATTGCTACGTAAGCCTAATATCGTATTAATAATGCATCTTAATATATATGATCATGCAGTGTAATTAAAAATGATCAGACTGAAACACTAAACAGAATAGATACCTGACCTACAACAAGTTGTTAAGTGAAGACCAGTTAAACTAGCATTCTGGGGGGTCGGGGGGGAGTGGGGGAGAGTAAAGGAAAAGATATGGGAGACATGCTGGGAACATGACTGGAGGGAGGACAACATTGGTGGTGGGAATGCCCTTCATTCATTGTCACTATGTACCGTAAATAATTCTGTGTAATGAACTTCAGTCACAATAAAAAAAATTTGGGGGGAGACCATAGATGGGAGCAGGTTGGGGAGGCACAATGGAAAGCGCTAGCTAAAATCTACATATTAAAGAACCGATACTGAGGGTGTAAAGGAAAAATAAATAAATAAATAAAAAGAGTGAGTTTTTTTTTTTATTTATTTAAAAAAAAAGCTGCTTGTCTGAGTAAAACAAGTCTGAATACTGTTTGCAAGTGTGATGCAGAAAGAACCAATAAAATAAATACATGAATGTGATATGGGTATCATTTTTTATTATAAATTTGGGCATATATTAGTTTTTAAAAAGAGTATTTGAGGACCAGAGAGACAGTACAAAGGTGCTTGCCTTGCATGTGCTGATCTCAGTTCAATCCCAAGTGCCCCATGTTCCCAAACACCTCAGCAAGCAAATCCTAAAGAGCCAGATGTGGTCCAAAATTCTGAGCAGGGTAATGTGGGAAGGTATTTGAGATTCAATTAAAAATTATTTCAAAAACTTAAGAATAAAAAAACAAAAATTTTAAATTAAAGAGTGACTGTATGATAGCCTTTCTATTGCATGCAAACCTATATCTAAGCATCAATCCATTATTATGAACAATTGTATCCTGAGTATAGCATCAACACCCTGGTGGCAGCTGAATCCACTGACATAATTAATTTAGAAATCATCAAAATCAAGTACCATCAAAAATGTTTATCATCATGTCATTAGGTTGTAGACTTAAAAATAAATAACTTTCGGGGCCCGGGAGATAGCATGGAGGTAAGGCGTTTGCCTTTCATGCAAAAGGTCATCGGTTCGAATCCTGGTGCCCCATATGGTTCCCCGTGCCTGCCAGGAGCAATTTCTGAGCATGGAGCCAGGAGTAACCCCTGAGCACTGCCGGGTGTGACCCAAAAACCAAAAATAAATAAATAAATAAATAAATAACTTTCCTGTCTCATATTTGTCCTCAAGAAAAGAAAAACCTCTGAACATATTAAAAAGCCATTTAAAAAATGAGTTACTTAGGTATAAATGTAGCATATTTACAAAATTTCCTAGTAATAAATAATTTTAAAAACCTTTAATGAAACACTAAAATTTTCACTAATTTATCTTAAAATATCTCAAAATACACTCATTAGTTTAATAATCACCCATAATGTATAATATGCAAAAGAATATATAAATCACACTTTTACCTGTGATAAATCAGAAATGTATACAACTATTGCAGGTTAAGAAAATATCACAGCTACAAGAATATCAGTGAATAAAGCACAATTGCATTACCCTATCCCTTAATAAGTATTTTTAAATGCTCTTATAATAAAGTTGATTTTAATGTATATTTTCCTCATAAGATAAGGTATTAATATAGTAGAAATTAGCAACAAAATTATAAGCTCTAAAAATAGATCATACCATAACAAAAAAAAATCAATGGAAAAATGCCCCTATCAGACCCAATTGCTTGACTAGAACATTCTTGATTTTAACCTACCAAGAAGTTCAGGGAGACTACAGGCAAGTCCCAGAAATACTTGGCCAAGGGTTTACACAACTCAATGCTAAAGCCCAAGGATGCTGATGGCTCTCTTCCCACAGAGAAATGCTCTATCCCATTTTCTATATCCCTATACTTTTTTTAATGATTCCTAATAAATCATCAAAGATTTGTTAGAAAATGTAAGTCACTAACAAAAGTCAACCAACAATGACAACACCAACATATTCAACTATATAAACACAGTATATATTTTAAGTTTGATTTTTTTTTAATCTCTTAAAATAGGAAACTGGGATCTCTACCAGAGCAGCAATGCCTTTAGTGAAGCAACAAAACACTATCAACTTTTTAAAAAGGAGTGAAGCAGGGGCTGGGCGATGGCGCTGAAGGTAAGGTGCCTGCGCTAACCTAGGATGCGGACCGCGGTTCGATCCCCCGGTTCCCCATATGGTCCCCCGTGCCTGCCAGGAGCGACTTCTGAGCGAATAGCCAGGAGTAACCCCTGAGCATCGCCGGGTGTGACCCAAAAACCAAAAAAAAAAAAAAAGGAGTGAAGCATTGGTGATTAAGAGGTCAAGCTCTGAAGTCAGACTTTTAATGATACAATAGCAATATGAAATCACTAGGTATTTGACTAGGAAAACCACTTTAAAGCACTTTAAACACTTTAAGACATCATAAGTAGTTTTTCTTTTAACAATTTATCCTCGACACCTAAAACATCACAATGAAAACTCCGGTATTCAATAAATATTGATTGAAAAATGAACATATCTATCTAAGTTTTACAATAAGAGTATGACTGGAGTTATTTTCTTTTTGCTTTTTACTTTTTACTTCCAACAAGTCAAAATGGGAATGTTGACTGCTAGAGCATTAGCACAGCGGGGAGGGTGCTTGTCTTGTATGCAGTCAACATAGGTTTGATCCCTAGTATCCTATATGGTCCCCTCCAGTACTGCCAGTGATTCCTAAGCATAGAGCTAGGAGTAAGTCTTGAGCTCTGAAGCTGTGGCAAAAAAACAAACAAACCCCCAAATAAGGATGTTACCATTCTGTGATAGTAACAGAATATTAATAGTAATTATAATTAAATACACTTAATTTATAAATAAGGATACACCTTAATCTCTAAACCAAAACCTCTTATTCACTTCTTTGACACCAAGTTCCTAATTTATTATAATACTTATGTATATTTAAATTTATAAATGAATTTCACTTATAAATTCCTTTATTTATTAAAACTTAATTTATAAATTCATTTATAAATTAATCATGATATGATAAGTATGACATGCTCATGAAAATATATATAGTGCAGGTGCTTTTTCCTTTCTCTTCTTTTCTGCCTCCTTCTTCAGAAGACCCAGGGAACCCTTCTCAAATTGGCACACTGGTCCAGTTCTCTAGTACAGGCCTCAGGATTTGGCACCTTTCAGACCTGTGGTATTGAGAGCCCAAAGGGCAATTTCTTTCCTGCTTAGGATTTCCAAAGCTATGCAGTGCTCAAAGGACCAAATAGTGCTGGGCTCAAACTTGAGTTTCCAGTGTTTCTAACTACTAAGCAATATCTGGATCTGCATTAAGTAGTGTTGTTGGCAGTGCAAGGGGGATCATAAAGAATGCCAGGAATTGGGCCTGGGTCAGCTACATGCAAGACAAGCACTTTACCCACTGCACTGATATTCCAGACCCCTCAGAGTTCACTACTGACTAATAAACTGTTCCTCCTTTAATCCCTATTTTTGAGCAATGTTACAAATAATTAGACAATAATAGAAATGTAAAACTACCCAGAAGTAAAGTTTTCATTATATGCATGATATAACTATATAAACTATATTTTAAAATGAGAAATCTCTGAAAATGTGAAACAATATTAAATTTATATTAACCTATAAAATTAAAATACCCAAAATACTAATGAGTTTGTTTTAGCCCAACTAGTTAATAGAAAATTTTCAAGAAACTGAAACCTTGGAAGCATTAAAAATTCTAATTCATACTTATAGTCAATATTAAAATATAATTTCAATTGGAAGCAAAACCCTGATTTTAAAATTAGAAAAAAACTATGTAAACTAGAAGGGACAGTCAATAATCATGAAAACACAAAACACAAAAAATAAGCTAGAAACTAAGATTAGCAGTATAATTGTACTGAAGAATTCCTATGCTTACTAGAAAGCAGATCATTAAACCAAGAGGCATGAGAAAAGTTTTTGAGGTGACAGATCTGATTACTATCTAAGAGAGGTTAGGGTCAAAAGAGGATGGTTATCTACACAGTAGAATACCATGCAGCTATTAGAAAAATGAAATTATTAAATTTTCATATAGATGGATAGATATGGAGAGTATTATGCTGTGTGAAATAAGACAGAGGAAGAGGGGGCCAGAGAGATAGCACAGCGATAGGGCATTTACCTTGCATGCAGAAAGACCGTGGTTCGAATCCTGGCATCCCATATGGTCCCCTGAGCCTGCCGGGGGCAATTTCTGAGCATAGAGCCAGGATAGCCACCCTAAGTACTGCCAGGTGCGACCCAAAAACACAAAACACACACACACAAAAAAAAAGACAGAGGAAGAGGGATAGGCAGAATAATCTCACTCATGTGTGGATATAAAAAAGACAGTATATAATAATATATTATTATATATAGTATGTATATACTATATATGTATATATACAGTAATAATATTCAGTAGAGACTAGGGTCAGGAGGACCCAAGTTAGGGTAGAGGAGGGGCCACCCTGACAATGAGAGTTGAAAATGATCACTTTGTACAAGAACTGGGTGTTGAAAGGAAGTAAAGTGATTGATACAGAGTACCCCTTCATTAACAGTGGTGCAAACCACAATGTCTAAAAAAAAAGTGGAATAGAGAAAGAGGAAGAGAGAGAGGTGTCTTATATAAGTTAACAAACCCTGTATTTTCAAGATGAATAGTTTTTTAGTTAGAATAAACTTAATAAAAAATTATGAGTACACGGGCCGGAGAGATAGCATGGAGGTAAGGCATTTGCCTTTCATGAAAAAGGATGTTGGTTCGAATCCCGGCATCCCATATGGTCCCCCTGTGCCTGCCAGGGGCAATTTCATGAGCATAGAGCCAGGAATAACCCCTGAGCACTGCTGGGTGTGAACCGCCCCCCCAAAAAAAAATTATGAGTCAGAGAGATAATAAAGTTGGTGGGATGATTGTCTTGTATGCAGCCAATGCAACTTCAATCTCTGGTACCAATATGGTCCCAGAGTCTACCTGAGCACCACTGGTTGTGGATCCAAAACAACAACAATAACAAAATTACCAGAAGAACTAATTGTAAGTACCAGAATATACTTTTCCATTTAAATATATTTCACATTCTATACCATTCAACCTTAAAAGGAATAAAGTTCAATGAGTCTTTTATACATTGACAAGGTTATGACCAGGTTATGATCAACATTGCTTAGTTATAGTTTAGTTTTCTCCCTTTTCTCTCACCTGCACACATTAATCCCTCTCTGTTTGCACTTGATCCTCCAAGGAAAATGGGTTGGGATCTGATTGTCTATTCTCTCACTGTCTGTCTCGATTTTACTTCTCAGATCAACAACAAAGCATGGGGCAAAAAATCCCTGTACTATATAGATTTATAGTTATTAGTTATAGACGTTGTCATCACACAAAAAGAAATCTGTATCCAATAACAATCATTTCTTTACCTCCTGTCCTTAGGAGTAACAGAATCTCTAAATGATCAACTGATCATTGACTTCAATTTAAGCCTCAAGAACTTTCACATTTGAGATATGGGCTTAAGTTAATTTCAAGTAGCTATAGGGTAATACTACTCTCTTTCGCCATTTTTCTTTTTCTATGAGACTCAGAACTATATTGGCAGGCATTCATAATTTCAGAACTGTACCATTTATAAAAATATCATTTAGTGTGCAGATATAATTGTAACAGTGATTACTAAATGATAACATTTATTATGTTATAAATTCTAACTCTAGAGATTTTATCATCCTCTGACTTCTGATTAACAATGCTAAGACTAGCCAACAGTGAACCACCCACAGCAATGAATGATAAAAGGATAATAATTTGCAAATTCTGACCAGAACACATAATTTAGAAGGCTTTAAAACCTTCAATAAATTAATTTTGAGATGATTCCACTGTGAATTATATTTCCTCTACAACTTCTCACCATCTATAGACATAGAATAGTTTTATTCATCTGTGAGATATTAAAAAAAAAGACAATATGACAGGGCCAGAGTGGTAGCTCAGCTGTAGGGTGTTTGCCCTGCACACACTGCCTACCCAGGACTGACCTTGATTGAATCCCCAGCATCCCATGCTGCACCCCACAAGCCTGCCAGGAGTAACCCCTAAAGGCTGCCAGATGTGCCTCCCCACAAAACAAAGACAGGCAGGGGTTTGGGGAGGAGGAGAAATGAGGGGACATTGGTGGTGGGAAGAGCACACTGGTGAAGGATAGTGTACATTCTATGACTGAAATCCCAGTATACAAATTTTTGTAAACACAGTCATTAAATTAAAAAAAAAACTTCTCGTTATCTAATATTAATGAAACTTTCAGAAAGCTGAAACCTCACTGATATAATAATTCTGTATCATAAAAATCTCAGAATCAATCTTATGATTGATAGTCGTTCCAGTTTTTAAAAAAAATGAAGATATCACCATTGGCATTAGAGCATCTGTTGTTTTCGGAGGTGATAATCATAAGCAAAATCAAGCAATTTTTTATTATGAAAGAGTGCTAATAATGAAAAACATACATAATAAACCTTGAAATGATTTGTATCTTTTTAATGACTCTTATTATCCTACAGATTATTTTTGGAGCGCAGAAACTAAATGTGATAAAGTAAAAAATAAGAGCTGATACTAGGGTTTTTACACTCTTATATTTAGCACAAACTGTGAAAATACACTCAAGAATTACTGCTTAAAAATTAACTTCTTTTTTTGTGCAAAAATGCATTTTCGGGAGCCGGGCGGTGGCGCTGGAGGTAAGGTGCCTGCTGCCTTGCCTGCTCTAGCCTAGGACGGACCACGGTTCGATCCCCCGGTTCCCATATGGTCCCCTGTGCCTGCCAGGAGCGACTTCTGAGCACATAGTCAGGAGTAACCCCTGAGCGCCACTGGGTGTGGCCCAAAAACAAAAAAAAAATGCATTTTCATTTAATTTTATTTTTATATAATTACTTTATTTAAACACTATAGTTACAAGATTGTTCATGATTGTTTTCCAGTCATAAAATGAACACTACTCTTCACCAGTGCACATTTCTCAACACCAATGGCCCCCGTCCCCGTTTCCCTCCCAATCGCTCCCACCCTCTCCTACCCTCCCTCTTGCCTGACTCTGGGGCAGGTATTTTACTTCCTCCTCTCTTTCTCTCTCAAAAATTAACTTCCTAAACAATATATTTCAGGATGCTTGACACCAACAATAGCTAAAGTGCAAAAACGTTTCACCGGGACCACAGAGAATGACTCAGGGGTTGCCTGGAGCCCAGAGTCAATCTTATGCCAATGAACTTCAGGGCTGAAGCCTTGTAATCAAGCCAAGGATTTTTTTTTTTCCCCGTTTTTCCCATATTTTGCTGGAAGTGTAGGTAGGACAGAGAAGAAATCACTATGACAATGATAGTTGAGAATGATCACTCTGGGGGGGAGGGGGGAGAGAAAATGATCATTCTGGACATTGGATGCTAAAAGGAGTTAAACTAATATGTATGGTACTCCTTCAATAATAATTGCAAACCGCAGTGTCTAAAGACAAAAAGGAAAAGAGAGAGAAGGAAAGAAGAAAAATGTTTGCCACAGAGGCAGGCAAGGGGTACACGAGGGGAGAGTAGTTGGGAGGGAAACTGGGGACATTGGTGGCAGGAAATATTCACTGGTAAGTAGTGTTGGAAAATATATGACTGCAACTCAATCATTAACAACTTTGTATCTCATAGTGATTCAATAAATAATTCATTCAATAAATATTAACAACAAAAATAATATGCAAACTCAAAAAATTACATTATATTCCATGAAGAAAACCACAAAATCTCCTTAAATGCTAGAAATAAGATAGTTCTATGCACATTCAGTAGCAATTCAAAAATATTTCTTAAAAAAAATGCTACTTTATCATGAACCTTGCTATTTGTTAAAATTTCAAAACCATGAGTACTGGGATGCTGTGTCTACTATAAATGCTTTAAAAAATTAATGTGGAAATAAATTCAATAAATCTTATAAACATGTGAACATGGGGTTTGTATCCTATAAATAGTATTTCTCCTAGAGAAATGAAAATATCAGTTCACATAAAATCTGTACACAAATGCTTATTGATGAAAGTAGCTTTGTTCATTATCACCCCAAAATGAAAATAGTATAATTTTCCTTTTACCAATAAACCAATAAGCAAATAATTATAGTCATCCAGTAGTGTTCCAAAGAAAAAGTAACATTCTATGGTTTACAGAAAAACTTAAATAAATCTCAAATGTACCTATGCAAAATACAAGAAGCTTTTATTATTCCATTTATATGTGACAGTCTCTGAATAAAAAAGTTACAGAGGGGCCCGGGAGATAGCATGGAGGTAAGGCGTTTGCCTTTCATGCAAAAGGTCATCGGTTCAAATCCCGGTGCCAGGAGCGATTTCTGAGCATGGAGCCAGGAGTAACCCCTGAGCACCGCCGGGTGTGACCCAAAAAAAAAAAAAAAAAAAAGTTACAGAAACAATCATTAGTTACTAGTGCAAGAAATAAAGGGTGATGTGATAAAAGGATATCTTGACAGAATTTGAAGATGGTGGAACTATTCTGTATTGTGGTATTACTGAGAATTATGTGAATTCACATGTTAAAATTCACAAGTCTATGAAAAAAGAAATTTCACACTATTTTACAAACCACTTTTCTAAAATTTCAACTAATTATATCCACCCAATTTTGAAAAAACATAAGAGTTGTACATAGCTATTATTAAATATACTTGCTTGAAAATATGTGAATTGTAAAGTCTACAAGTACCAAAATATCTTTAAAATTCTAACTTTTTTAAAAAAGAAACATGACTTACCAAGTTCATTAAGACTCTGAGCAGCTTTTGTTATCTCTTTACTGCCCCCTTGCAGCTGTCCTTGGAGTCTCTTACTGAGATACAAAATTCGAATTATTCTCCGAAGTAAATCACAGGCAACCTGTGCAAAAGTATTAAGAGAGGTGTGGCAAATTCAAGATGTGCTTAGTATTAGATCATCCCATTCAATCCTAATGCTGAAGATTCCTTCCCATAACTTTCATAAACCACCAACCAAAAGCATAAATCAAGTTTTAAAAACCATATGCAATGTGCTGTAACTTATCGTGATTGGAGAACGTTTAGGAATGATGTGCTAGGACGGGGATCTCTTCTCCTCAATCCTAACTATTTTCCTACTCTAGACAGAGGTTAAATTTTGAAAGCTTATAAAATTCAAGTGACTAGATTCAAGAGTTCCAATGAATAGGCCAGATTCCTAAATAACTCAAGAGTCTCTAGGATAAGAAAGAAATGTATTTTTTAAAATATCTTTTGTTGTTGCCAATGTGCATCGAAGACTGATAACCTCTGTGGTACTTAGCTTATTACTATGGTCACCTAATGTTTCCTGCCCTGAGTTCTCTTTTCTGGGTCTCTATACTGAAAGAGAGCAAAATGTCCTACCAATTTTCCAAAGATTTTCAAGAATAAGTTTTCTCATCTAAAATTTCCTTAATTTTTACACTAATTACAAACTATTTTAAAAAAAAAACTTTTTTAAAGCAAGGTCGAAGAGAGAATCCAGTGTGTAGGGCACTGGCCTTACAAATGGCTGATCCAGTACCCTACACGGTTCCCCAACCCCCACCAGAAATAAGACTGGTTCTGCCAGGCATGGCCCCCAAAAAGCAAACAAAAATGGTTATCATTTTATGTCACTACCTATTTTGTTACCAGACTTCCTAGTGGGTAGTTTTTTACTTCTCTGGAACAGTAAGACACAAATTAAGGTCTCATTTTTCAAGACAATCCCTTGCTACTGCCTGGGGGAGAAGAAACAATAGATTTGTCCTGAAGGTCAGTTTCAGTAATGATAATGAAAAGACAACTACACCAGCACCATCATTAATTGGTGCATGCTAGTGGGGACGTACAGAAAAAGGAACCTTCATTCACAGGTTCAAGTTGAATAAAAAAAAAAAAAAAAACGGAATTTTGATTTCTAAAAGTTAATACTCAAGCTAGCATATGATCCAATAATTCCCCTACAGAATATCTACCCAAAGAACAATAACAAAAACAAAAGGCAAACAAATTACTCATTCAAAAAGATAAGTTCATAGCAGCACAATTTACAAAAATCAACATCTGAAAGCAATGCAAGTGTGAATCAATAGATAGGTGGGAAAAGATAATGTGGTAAATATACCTAATGGAAATTAGAGAAGATGAAATCTTGCACTTTGCTACTACATGGATAGAATCGAAGGTAGTCATGGGTCATTCCAAGGGAAATTATGTCAGAGTGTAAAAATAAACTGAATACTTTATTCACATGAATTACATAAAGAAATAAAGTAAGGTAATATACAATGCCCAGTGAGAACAAATTCATTGACTCTAACCATAGAATTAAAGTTACCTAGGGAAGAGGGGGTGAGCTAGATATTGGTATGTTGGGCCTTAAACCTATGATATCATTGTACCCCTAAAGCACTTCAGTGTATACTCTCTTCTAATCCAGTGTTACCTCAATAAAAAAGTGAATTTTAAAATAAAAAAAAAGCTAAATGAGAAGCAAGGAAATCTATCAATGAGGGAAAGACCTAACTTAGAGCAGTTAAAATAAAAAAACAAGGGAAATTGAATCCCTGAGATTCCAGCTAAAAACCTTTTTTAATAAATGAAGCAAATATATATACTAAACCCACACATTCATGTAATCATAAGTCAAAATATACACATGCATATTTACTATAATGCAAAATACAATGTTTCAAGATGAAAACAATATATTTATCACATTGTCACATGCTTTACTTGATAACTGGTCTGATATACTTAAAATAAAGAGTGCCAACTATGGGGGCCAGAGAAATAGCTTGCAGGTAAGGCGTTTGCCTTGCAAGTAGAAGGATGGTAGTTTGAATCCCAGCGCCCCATATGGTCCCCCGAGCCTGCCAGCAGCGATTTCTGAACGTAGAGCCAGGAGTAACCCGAGCACTGCCCGGTGTGACCCCCAAAAACAAAACAAAAATAAACAAAACAAACATAAGAAAAACAAGAAATTTTCTGTGAAATAAGAAATATTTGAGCATCTTTTAATTAAATAATATTTATATTCTGATAGGTTATAAAAATACAAATTCAAAGGATAAAAGAATACAAGTTATCTTATCTCTTTTTTTAAAGTATCTTATCTCTTTTTCAATCATGCACTAACTAAAAACTGCCACTCTGAGCAGTTCATACTTGTCAGATTGCATTTTTATATAAATCATTTGAAATGTAGAATCCCTAGCAACCATTCCTCTTGGATTCTAAATAAATCTTAGGAGAAATGCCAGATCTGACTTTAATTTATAATCACCTAGAATTGATTTTCCTAAATTTCTCAGTGCCTAACTATTAAAGAATATACCCTAAAAACTGCAACCTACTTTTATATCCAATGCTTTTATTTTTAACCATACTTATTCAGTCACCACGTATTACTGATTATTCTTCTGTTATATAATGAGTTATTTTATATCTAGCTTCACATGCACCACCCAAAACCCAAATCTTTTTTTTTTTTTTTTTTTTTTTTTTTTTTTGGTTTTTGGGCCACACCCAGTGACGCTCAGGGGTTACTCCTGGCTATGTGCTCAGAAGTCGCTCCTGGCTTGGGGGACCATATGGGACACCGGGGGATCGAACCGCGGTCTGTCCAAGGCTAGCACAGGCAAGGCAGGCAGGCACCTTACCTCTAGCTCTAGCGCCACCGCCCGGCCCCGAATCATTTTTTTGTTTGTTTGTTTG
>PVKC010029544.1:0-15112 GCA_004027635.1 Crocidura indochinensis
TATCTTCCTGTATATTTTCTCAAGTTAAACAATATGCTCATTTAACTTGAGAAGATATATAAGATTAATGAAGGAGAATATGTGAAAGAAAAAAAAAACTTGACTTGCTTGTTTTCTCTTTGGTCAGCCAGAGTTCTTGAATTTCTTGAATTTCATGATCACTTTATTAAAGCTACAAATGATAAATATACTAAAAAATTTAATGACACTTAATTCTTAAAGTAGTATGTTTTGGTTTGTAGGGTTAGGAAGCAAAGTCATATGTGTAAAAGGGTATTCCTGGCTCTTGCTCTTAGGATCAAGAAGGAGCAGTATAACTATAAACAAATATTTCAAGCAGCACTTTAAACTATCTCTCAGGCACAAATACAGTTTACTTAAATTTAAATTAATACTTTATCTGATATCTAGTTAGAGAAACAGCTATCTATTGTATAGAGCATTATGAATCTGTTGAGGAAATTAATCTCCATCTTTAAATTCAAAACTTCAGTTTATAATTCTGTTTAAAATTGCTTAACTCTGTCCAACATAAATTTGACTAAATGTGGAAAAAGCTAATTCCTGAGATTGACATTTAGTTTCCAACTTTTGTGTCTATACTAACTTACAGTGTTTGTCTGTTTGCTTTGGGGTCCACACTGGTGGCACTCAAGGGTTGATACTGGCTCTACACTCAGAAATCACTCCTGGCAGGCTTGGGTAGAGAATTACAAATCTAGGCATGTAAAGTTTGAGAGAATCCTGAAGGAGAGATCTCCAAGGAACAGTTTTTTGCATGGTTTTGAAGTTAATAAAAATGCATAATTGCCATAAATAAAAATATTAGAATTGACATGTAAAAATGATGTGAAGTTCGAATCCATATACTCAGTTTAAAAAATGGCGGTATGCAGAATATTTGAGAACATATAAGAACATTGAGTGGAACAAAAAAAGACATTTTGGGAGACAGAAAAAATAAACCACAGAGTGCGGAATGGACATGAAGAGCAAATCAAATCGCAAAAGTGACCCAGAAACTTTTCTATTCCAAAAGTGTATTCTTTCTTTTAAGTCTCAAAACAAAAGAAGTACTTTAGGTAAAGAAATCTATCTGTTTTCCTGGGGAATTTGTATCTAGAAAACAAATTCAAAATATTTATTTTCAGGGACAGAGAATAAAAGATGATAGAAAATCCAGGGTTTAACTTTCTTTTATTCTTTCAAAATCTTGGCAGTCACAACTTTTCTCATAGTATCTCTTCTGGATTTTCTCTCTTGGCACATATTGAGAATGGAGAATCTTTCACAATGGAGAATCCAAATAAATTTAACTGATAGGAAAGTACAGAGCTAAACTACTTTATGTGTGATTTTGGTGGTAGTTTCTATCAAGAGGACGAATCTGGATAGTATTGCTTGTCAACAATAGTGAGAGAGATAAGCAATTAGATAGCTAGATAAATAGATGGGCAGATAGAGATTTGTGAAAAAGAATAGAGATATATAAGAAATGAACCTAACTTATAAGTTAAAAACTACTGTGCTTTATTTTTCTATTTGACCTTAGAAGATAAGGCTGAAGATTCCGAGCCCATAGATTTGATTTTCAAACATGGAGATAGGTAGTAAAACTTATGACCTAAAATGTGTTTTCCTATAGAACAGGGGTCCTCAAACTTTTTAAACAGGGGCCCAGTTCACTGTCCCTCCAACCATTGGAGGGCCAGACTATAGTAACAACAAAAATTACAAACAAATTCCTATGCACACTGCATACATCTTATTTTGATGTGAAGAAACAAAACGGGAACAAATACAATATGTGGCCCGCGGGCCGTAGTTTGAGGACTACTGCTATAGAACATTATTAGCAATCAAGACATAGGTTATTTTTTTCATTTTGATCACAAAACTAGGAGGAGAGAGTTAAACTCTAAAGTTTTCTCTATTTTCTGTGTTCCTAATAAATTAAAAGTCAGGTTTTTTTTTTTTTACTGAATTTAACTACATTTAGCCTTTGGTTCTTCAGATAGACTTGTACACATAAACAGTCATGTCAGGAAAGAAAAATCTGACAAAATCAAAATATATAAAGACATGGAAAAGAACCTATTAAATTTAACCAATCCAAAATATATCAAAACACAATATTTATAGTGAAAAATACTTATTAATATTCAGTTCTATGTTACAGGTGAATGTGGGATGTGTGAACATCCTGACTACACCTACAAAAGTTCTCTTAAAAACAGCAATTATTTTTAAAATGTTTTCTTTTCTGTAAATGTAAAATTTTGAAGAGTTAAAATATTTTGAAAATTATTTTTAGCATTTTTTAATAGAGCTTAACTTTGCATGAAGTTTAAATTTTATATCAATCTACTACAAGAGGTATGGTTATTTTGGAAAATATTTTATATTTCATATTTTAATATTCTACAATATAAGAATAAGGCAATGCTACATGATTTCAAATAACCTTAGTATATGTTAAACATGATGAATTGCTATATGTTTTATTGATTCTAAAAGAACTTTTGTAAAAAATATGTGGGGCTCAAGAGGGGACGGAGAATAGCACAGCAGTAGGGCTTTTTTGTCTTGCATGCAGTCGACCCAGGATGGATGGTGTTTCGAATCCTGGTATCCCATTTGGTCCCCCGTGCCAGCCAGGAAAGATTTCTGAGTGCAGAGTCAGGAGTAACCTTTGAGTACCTCCGGGTGTGAAAAAGCAAAAATATATACAAATATATACATATACATATATATATTTATGTATATATATATATACAAACATACATACATACATACATACATACATACATACATACTTGGGTCTCGGAAATGGCTTAATGCACTATAATACATGTTTTGTGTGAAGGAGTCCTGAGTTTAATCTATGGCACTTTATAGTCTCTGGGGCAACATAGAGAGGTACTCAGTTCATAGGGAGCTTAGTCTCTGGGGTAATATAGGGAGATACTAAATAACTGTCAGTATTCCCATCAACTGTGGCTCCAAAATGAAAGTGTTTTTGAAAAATTAATTTTAACTAATAGGTAGTATTTTGGTGAATTCTATCATCTGACAACTATAAGGAAAATATATAAACTTCAGGTTAAATAATTTTTTTTCTGTGCTCAGAAATTGCTCCTAGCAGGCACAGGGGACCATATGGGATGTTAGAGTTGAACCATCACCGTCCGTCCTGGGTCGGCTGCTTGCAAGGCAAACGCCCTATCGCTGTGCTATCTCTCTGACCCCACTACAGGCTAATATTTAAAAAACTGGGAACCAGACTAGGTAGAGCATTTCCTTCACATTCGGTCAGTCTGGATTTGGATTTGATCCCTGGAACCCTACAAGGTCTCCTGAGGACAGCTGAATGCTGCCCAAATACAAAATAACATTAAAAAAAATTCTCTACTTTCTTCCAAAATACAGAGAAAACAAGATGACCTTACTTTACTTGAAAGAAAAAAATGGGAAAATTTAGTAACTTATACCAATACAATATGTATTGTATGGCTCAATAAAATCTATAGAAATGATTGTAAATGATAGTTTGGCATATCCAATTTGCATTTGTGCTCCTCATTTTAAGTACGCATAGCACACAATTAAGTACTGTCTAATGAAAGAGATCTTACTTAGGGATTTTATATGAAAAGTTCAAATATGTTTTGGACAATATCTAAGATATTGAGCATTAATTAAACAATTTTTTATCATTTATCACCTGTTCAGCTCCATAGACACATGTCTATGTGTCACGTCTATGTGAGGACAAATGTCCTCACATTTATCTGAAAGATGTCATATATAAGACATCAGATTCATATTGAGGGTTAAAACTGTTAGTGAGAAGTGTTTGAGACTCCAATATTGAACTAGAACAAAGAGAAAGTTATTTGACAATTTAGGAATCAATATATAATGAAGGCATCACTATAGAAAGGGTCTATTGATATAACTCAATTTATAAGAAATTGACACACATTTTACAATTCTGTCTACTGTTATCTTTGACACTATAAAAACTCTTAAAATGTATTTAGTGAACAACAATTTCCTCTTCATATTTTTTATTCCAAGCCTTTGTGTATATGTTTGTTTATATGTAGAACAGGAGTTTAACAATCCTTTAGGGAAATTATAATTCTGCCTTTCTGAAGGACTTAACTCGGAAGGAGATAACTATTAACCTGCAGCTCTAGAATTGGTCTTTTATTTCCATGAGACATTTCTTATATATCTTATCCTACATTGTGCATCAAAGGCCAGCCAAATAGTTATTATATTAGGAACTTTAGTGATCAGGATGAATAGACAATATAGTTCTCAAATTAGGGTCTAAATACAAAATGATATTTTACTATTGTTTTTGCTTGTTCCCTTCATAGCCTATGAACATGATAGATCAAGGTATATGTTAAGTTTATTAGATTTGTTTAATTATATATAAAGCCAAAAGAAACAAGGGTAATATTTTCCTAATCTGTTGAAAGATGCCCCCTTGACATCTATCACACACCAATTCAAGGAGGATTTCATTAATGGACATTACCACATGCAAAAGCATTTTGAAATGTGATAAAGGGACTTTTGCCTCTAAGACACCTGTTTGGATCCATCCCAAGAAGATAGAAGCTGGACATTACTGCTGCCAATAAGAAGGGATATTGCAATGGATTACAGTTTATATGCCAAGGAACAGGTGTACTTGTCATAAAATTTGCCATAACTATGAACAGAAGTTAGACACTAAAAAAGTCTCTAACAAAGAGTCTCTTATGTAATGCAATCTAGGCAAGTTCTATAGAGGAAGTTTATAGTCCCAATGTAGTGATTAATGTGATACTTGTGAAAATCTTGAAAGGGAGTTATTAGATTGAAACTTTATCCTTAATTTTGACATTAAATAGCCTTTTGTTTTTAAGGGAAAATATACATGTTCCTAGTTCATCTTGGGACTACTTCAGACTTGGGATTACTCATTATTTCCTACTCTCCTCTTATATAGTAATAAAAATACTTTAGCACTATAATCTAGACACTATTCATGTTGGATGATACTGCATTTGATATTATTTCTAGGAAAGCAAAAGGAAATCATACATGAATTTTAAATGAATGACTTCAGGAGATCACATTTACATTTGACATTCAAATTTTTTATTATAAATATGTTTACTTATCCTTTTCTATAAAAGTCTTTATTTTATTTCTTCCAAAAGGGAGATAAAAGTTATTAATGATAGAGCTTCTAATAAACATACCATATCCCAGAATTACTTTCATTTTATGACAAAGTTGCTAGTAGTATTATAGTAGTACTGATGGTTGCATCACAACTATGATTATAAAATACAGGTAAGTGTGTTTTCCCTTGTTTCCCTCATACTTTATACCAGGGGTCCTCAAACTTTTTAAACAGGGGCCCAGTTCACTGTCCCTCCAACCATTGTAGAGCCAGACTATAGTAACAACAAAAATTTTGAGCAAATTCCTATGCACACGGCATACATCTTATTTTGATGTGAAGAAACAAAACGGAACAAATACAATATGTGGCCCGCAGGCCGTAGTTTGAGGACCACTGCTTTATTCATTTTTGTGTATTATAGCTAATCCTTTGAATATAAGACAAATACATAATATGTGAAGTCTCTTTTAACACTTGTCTAGGGGTCAGAGGGATAGTACCCAGGCTAAGTGCTTGCCTTACTGAGTTTAATCCTTGGTACCACAGATGGTTCCTGAACACCACCAGGACTGATCCTTAAGTACAGTAAAAAAAGACCTTAGAGCACCACTGGGTATGGCCCCCAAACCCCCAAATAATAAATTTCTTAGTTTTATTTATTATGTAGCTATAAGTATATAGTGTAGCCTATACTTTTAGAATAATTTATAGGATATAACTTGTATTATATAATATAAATATTATATTAATATTATTATTACAGTAATATAAGTTATAGAATATGGTGTGTATCCTATAAGTATATCCTATAATTATAGGATAAGTTATATGACATAAGTATATCCTATAACAATATAAATATATTCCATAACGATAGGAGAAAATATTGGTAGTCAACCCAATATTTTAAGTCTCTTTTACTATTGATTTCTGAAATATCTTCTACAAATGCTTTTGGTTGTTTATGTTTATTTATTTTCATTTATTTATTTTGAGGTCACACACACTGGTGCTCAAGACTTACTCCTAACTCTACACTCAGGAATCCCTCCTGGTAGTGTTTGGGAGACCATCTGGGATGTCAGGAATCAAACTTGGATTGTCCATAGGCAAGGCAAGTACCCTACCCACTGCACTGCCTATTGGGTTCCTTTCTAGAAGTCCTTCAAAATGAATTTGAGGAAAGAACATTTTCTGAGTTTTGACATATTATCAAAACTCACAAAGGAAGAAAAAGTGGAACATCTAATAAAATCAGAATAAAAGGGGTATGACATAACAAGTAGCATAGAAGTTTAAGAGATCATCAATATTTGCTATAAAAATGAAACTAGAGAATAGAAGAATGGGTACATTCTGGGACTCCTAAACTTTAAAGCCTGACTTAAGAAGAAATCGAGCATCTGAATAAGAAAAATAACATAATGACAATCACAATGCTATTAAAAAGCTACACTAAAATTTCAAATCCAGATGGTTTCTTCTAAACCTTTGAAGATTCCTTCTTAACCCTTTTCAGGCTTTTTCTTAAAATGAAGAAACAGGAATACTCCTAGATAGTTTCATTGAGGCAGATTACACTCTATGTTAAAAACTGAGAAACATCACTAAAACCTAAAATACAGACAAATATCTTTGATTAATACAGATGTAAAAATTTTCAATAAAATTTCAATAAAATTACCAAACAGAATTCAACAATAAATCAAAAGATAATACAGCATGACCAACTGGGAAACCCTCTGGGGATAGGAGAATAGAGTAATAAATACTAATACATAGATAATAATATACTAATATAATAATAGAGTCAATCAATGTAATGCACCATACCAATTAAAAGAAAAATAAAAGCCATATTTTACATATAAAAGTATAGACAGACTTGCCAAGTTTCAAAATCCATTCATAATAAAAACATTTTCAGTGAAATGGGGGTTTATGAATTTCAGTCAACAGAGTAAGTCATTTATCACAAACCCACTGCCAAACATCATATTAGAGATAAACTGAAAATCTGAAAATTGCCTCTCTAAAATCTTGCATAGTATAAGGTTTCTGATATCAACAATACTATCCAACATGGTATTTGAGCTACTTGACATATTAAATATATAATCAATAAATATTAAGTTTATACAGATTGAAAAAGAAGTCAAACTTTCAGTATTTGCAGATGACATGATACCATACTAAGAATACCTTGAAGTTTACCAAAAAGCTCATAGAAACAATAGACAGCAACAATGCCATCTGACAACAATGTCATCATAGAAACAATATACAGCAACTTGGCAGACTCCAAAATTAATGTGCAGAAGCCTACAGCTTATCTATATAGAAAAAATAAAGTAGGTGGACTGAGTCATAGCATGGAGGTAAGGCATTTGCCTTGCATGTAGAAGGATGGTGTTTCAAATCCAAGCATCCCATATGGTGCCCCTAGCCTGCCAGGAGTGATTTCTGAGCATAAAACCAGGAGTAACCCATAAACCCTGAGCGCTGCTGGGTGTGACCCAAAAACCAAAAACCCCCGAAAAAAATTGATTTATAAAAATTTTTATTCACAAGTGTGCCTCTGAAAATTAAGTACTGGAAGTACTTGTCATAGCAATTTGGCAAGAAAAAGACATCAAAGGCAACCACATAGGAAAGTAAGACATGAAGCTCTTGTTGTTTGAAGAAGACATAATATTGTAAGTAGAAAATCTCAAGACTCCACAAAAAAGCTTCGAGAAACAATAGACTTGTACAGTAAAAAGACATGCGACAAAGTTAGAATATGCAAAATAAGCCCAAATCCATGGTTTTTCTATAGAAAATTATGAAAGAGGAGAAAATTATATTAGAAACATAATTCCATTCACAATTGTGTCTTAGAAAATCAAGTATCTTGGAGTCAACTTAATAAAGAAGTGAAAGAGTTATATAAAGAAAGCTACAAAGCACTGC
The DNA here is from genome assembly GCA_004027635.1 of Crocidura indochinensis. NCBI lineage: Eukaryota > Metazoa > Chordata > Mammalia > Eulipotyphla > Soricidae > Crocidura > Crocidura indochinensis. Next base: position 8,144 of record PVKC010029544.1, read on the forward strand.
TTCAAGAAATAAAAGAGTTCACAAGGAGATGTATACATATATACTGCTCATGAATTGGGAAGATAAACATAATCAAAATGTCAATACTTTCTAAAACATTTTACAAATGAAGTGAATCAGGTGCTCCTGAAATTTATATGGAGAAATAAATGTCTATGAATAGTTGACACAATCCTTGCCCCACCCAAATAATGGGGGAATCCCTTTTCCCAACTGAATACAGTACTATAAAGCAGTAATCATTAAAACAGCATGATATTTGAATAAAGACAGACTCTCAGATCAATGGAATAGATATTAATATAAGATATGCACTCACTAGTTTATCAATAATGAATTTTTGATAAAAGAGCAAGATATACAAAGTGGAACAAGGAAAGTTTCTGCAACAAATTGTGATGGGAAAACTGGACAACTACATGAAAGGAAATTAACTCAGACCTCTCCTTAACACAAGCACATAAAGATTAAAGAACTTAACATCAGACCTAAAATCATAACATATATAGAGAAAAACAGGCATAACTCTCCATTATATTGAAGCTAAAGTCATATTTAAGGATGAAATAACATTGGCCAAGAATCAAGTGAGACTGCATTAAAGTGAGAAACTTCTGCACTTTAAATGAAATAGTAAGTAGGATACAAAAGCCACCCAAGGAAAGGGATAAACTATCACCCAATACCCATAAAATAAGGGTTTAATTTATAAGATAAACAAGGTATTGATTTAATTTTTCAGTAAAAGAATCTAACCCCACCAGAAATTGGAGAGAAGAAATGAACAGACATTTCCTTAAAAACGAAACACAGATGACCAAAAGGAACATGCAAAAATGCCCCTAATCACTAACAGTCAGGGAGATGCAAATCAAAACAACAATGAGATATCTCACACCACAGAGATTCACACGTATCAAAAAGAATTAACACAGCTAGTGTTGGATGCAGGAAGAAAGGGACTCTCATTTACTGCTGGTGGGAATAAAGATTGGTCCAGCCCTTTGGGAAAATAATATGAACATTCCTTAAAAAGTTAGAAATTGGTATTTCATATGACCCAGCAATACCACTCCTAGGGATATATCCCAGGGAAAAAAAAAACACAATATAAAAAAAGCTCTCTACACTCCTATATTCATAGTAGCATTATTTAAAATAGCCAGAATTTGGAAACAACCCAGGTGTCCGACAACAGATGGATGGCTAAAGAAAGTGTGGTATATCTACATAATGGAATACTATGATATTATTAGAAATAATGAAATTTGTCTATGCATGGATATACATGGGGATTATTGTACTGAGTGAAATTAGCCAGAGGGAAAGTTATATATATATATATATATATATATCCAACAAATGAGTGAGATTATTCACTCATTTGTTGGATATAAGGAAAACAAGAGATAGAATGGTAGCAATATCCAGAGACAATTGAATTAAGGGTCAGGAGGTTTATCCCAGGCAGGAAGCTTACCACAAAGAGTGGTGAGAGCAGTGATAGTACACAAGTGTCTACGAGGACAATGACAGTTGAAACTGATCACTCTGGACAAGAACTCAGTGCAGAAAGGGGAAAAAGTGACAGACAAGGCATCTCTACATTGACATTGGCACAGACCACAGTATCAAAAAGAAAGAGAGAGATAGAAAGGGAGATTGGAGAATAAGTGAGAGAAGTTAATTGCGCTTAGAGATAGACGGGCAGAGGTGGAGGGAAAGGAAAGGGGGAATTTTGGTGGCAAGAAGCCTGCACTGGTGAAGAATGATATACATTGTATAATTGAAACACAACAATGAACTATTTTGTAACCATGGTGCTTAAATAAAGCAATTAATAATAAAAAAAAACCTTTCTGATTCAGCATCTTATTTTCAAATTAGCACTTGAAAATTGAAAATAAAATAATAAATGTATTTATAAAACAATGTTATTTATTTTGAGACATATTTGTAAAATATTTTATAATCACATGTAGTATTATTTCAGAGACTTGTGCTATGATAAATTTGATTTGATTAAAGATATCCAACATTTAAAAGGTAAAGATAGGAAAAGAATAGAAAAGATAAACTTGTGCAAATTTTCAAAGGTGGATGTGTCTGGTGAGTATCATGATAGAAGTTTTAGTCAAAAGGGGAACCTATATTGAAAGTTGTCTCATGTATGTGGTATATAAAAGAACATAGTAGGGCAATAATAAATGACCAAATAGAAAAATCATAACATGAGAACTTATCTATAAGTAATTTAATAGTGATGGTTGAACAAGCCAAAAGGGAAAGAAAGCAGTGGGGTCATGGTGGAGGGAAAAGAATGTTTCTGGTAGAAGTTGTGGTGCTGGAATGTTGTATAATTGAAACCTTTAGTCTATAGTGCAATAAACCACAATGTCTTAAGTTATGTTTGTAAAGAAAGGAAATGGTGTATCACAATGATTACAGTCTAAAAAATAGTGAGCTTAGACATTTTATTTATAAGTCTTCAGTTTCTGTAGCCTTTGGACACTTGCTATTTTCTTACTGTGCCTTTTTATATGCTCAATATGTTACACACCATTCTGCATTCTTCTTCTACTAACATTTTTCACTGTGATACTCTTCAGTATCAAAAATTGAATGATTTTGTCTTTTATAGTCAAAAGTATTTAATTGTGTATGTGTATCATAGTTTATTTATCAAGTCATTTGTTCTTCAATACTTTTGTTTTCCACTCAGAATTGGCTATCATGAATAGTGCTGAAAGAAATATGTAAGTGTACTGGGGTCAGAGAGATTCTACAGTGGCAGGGTGTTTGCTTTATACGCCTCCAACCAAGGACAGATGGTAGTTCAATTCCCAGCATCCTAGATGGTCCTCTGAGTCTCCAGAAGCGATTTCTGAGTGCAGATCCAGGAGTAATTCTTGAGCACCATTGAATGTGGCCCCAAAAATCAAAAAAACAAAAAAAATGTGAATGTCTTTTCTGAGTAGAGTTTTTGGATCCATGACATGAATGTAAAAAGTATAATTGTTCAATTATTAATACTTATGAGAAGCTCAATTATTAATTTGCTTAAAAGTATTCATGTTGCTTACTAAAAGAGTGGGTCAGTTTACATGCCTATCAGCAATTGACTGAAGGTTCCTTTTTCCCCACAGATACACTGATTTTAGTTTGAGGTCTTTTGTTTGTTTGTTTGTTTGTTTTGTTTTGTTTTGGGACCCTACCTCGTGATACTCAGGGGTTACTCCTATCTCTGCACTCAGGAATCACTCTTGACAGGCTCTGGGTACTATATGGGTTGCAGGGATCAAACCCGAGTTGGCCACATAAGGTAAAGCCCTCCTCACTATGCTATAGCTCTAGCCCCGTTTTTTTCTCTTTTTAATGTGGGCCAATGTCAGTGGTATGAGATGGTATCTCTTATTGTTTTGATTCACGTATACCTGATGATAAGTAACGCAGAGAATAGTTTTATAAACATATTTGCCATGTCTTCTTAAAGAAAATATTCTTTCATTTATTCTCTCCCTCCATTTTTGACCACTGGATTAATAAGCCATTAAATAAATTTTGTACCAAAACCAGTGTGGAGCATATCACTAATAACTTCATAGGTAATAGGACAAGTAGAGGAAACTTTAATGATACCATGTAATCATAGATAGATGCAGAATAATTTACAGACAATTGACCCATAAGTATTTCAAATATGGCACAAAATTAAGCTGGTAAGATAGTATATATAGATTGAAATATACAATGAGGGCTGATAGTACAGTGAGTAGGGTTCTTGCCTTGCATGTTACTGACTTGAGTTCAGTCCCCAGGATATAACCACCTAGCCTGTTAGTTGTGATTCCTGATTTCAGAGCCAGTAGTAACTCCTGAGCATCACTGGGTGTGGTCCAAAAGGAAACAAACAACAACAACAACAACAAAAACCAAAGATATAAGGAACTGTTGTCTCTTTGTGGACAAGATATCCAGAAGAAGAGTTAAAAATTGTATGTCAGAATATGATTTTAAATATACAGTGATTTTCAAAATGCTATTGATAGACAGTTGCATATAGGGTAATTAGTAGAATAGAATATGTAATTAACTCTGAAATGTTTTAACAACCCTTCTCAATTGTTCATAGACAGGTATTTATCCTTAAAATGTTTTCTTTCTGGATTTTATTCCTAGCACCTGTGAAAACAGAAGAAAATTATTTTCTTTCCTCTTGGTTAGATTTGAAATATTTAAAACTTACCAAGTACAAAAGTATTTTAAAAACATTACAAATCATGCTATAACATCTGAAATAATCTTACTTAGTTGAAAATATATGCCCCTGAGTACTTTAACATGCAATTCTTAGACAATATTTTATATAACCATAATGTAGTAATACAATTTGAAAAATATATATCAATTAATTTTCACCATCAAATTCCCAAAATCTATCCACTGAATTGCTCCAATGATGCTTTTTAGCAAAATATATTCATTAAAAGATTATACATTGATTTTAGGTATCATTGTATTTAGTTTCTTTGTTACTAAAATGGTTTCTTAATGTTTTAAGCCAACTAGTAAATAGTTTTAAATACAGTAGTATAATATTTTCTTTAACTTTTGGTTTTGTTGTTGAATATAGTTAACCTTTTGGGAGGATAATTTATCATAGTGATAATTTTTCCTTCATTTGAAAAGGATTTAGCATGCATAAATATGCAAGTATCTTTTTTTGTTTTGTTTTGTTTTCAGGGTCACACCTGGCAGTGCACAGGGATTACTCCTGACTGTGCTCAGAAATTGCTCCTGGCAGGCTCTGGGACCATATGGGATGCTGGAAATCGAATCCAGGTTGGCCACATGCAAGCAAATTCCCTACCCACTGTGCTATCACTCTGGCCCTTGCAAGTATTTTATAATCTTATGATTTGTAGAATTCGCCATCCTACATTATTCATTAGACTGATTTTATGCCTACATACAATGATTGCATTGTAAAATCAGATCTATTAGATAATTAATAATGTATGTATTCACATTATCAGATAGTGCAGTATATAATACATAAAAAGACATTTCACTTAAAGAATAGAAAAACTGAAGCAAGGGGCTGGAGAAATAGCATGGAGGTAGTGCCTTTGCCTTGCATGTAGAAGGACGGTGGTTCGAACCCTGGCATCCCATATGGTCCCCCAAGCCTGCCAGGAGTGATTTCTTAGCGTGGAGCCAGGAGTAGCCCAGTAACCCCTGAGCACTGCGGGGTGTGACCCAAAAATCAAAAACCAAAAAAAAAAAAAAAAAAAAAAAAAAAAAAAAAAAAAAAAAAAAAAAAAAAGGAAAGAAAAGAAAAGAAAGAAAAAGAAAGAAAAGAAAAGCTGGAGCTATAGTAAAGGGATGAGGCTCTTGCCTTGCATGTGGCAGACCCAGGTTCACTCTCCATATGGTTCCCCCAAGCCTTTTAGAACTGTTCTCTAGCACAGAATCAGAAGCAAGCCCTGAGAAAGCTGGGTGTGCTCCAAAAACAAAATGAAGTAAATACAAAGTAGGCAATGGTAAAGGCAGATAGAAATAAAAAGTTAAGTTTCATAAATTTATTGAGTCAATAAATTCAAACCCAAGAAACTAAAAGCATCATTGAGAAATTAGAACCTATTGTCTTCAGCTGGATTACAGATAATCCACATGGCCCCTATGATTTTTCCACTAGAGTGGAAAGATTTCACTAACAGGAAATCTTCATAACCTGGGGCAAACAAAAAATCTGAAAGAAGCTAGTTCCTCCTCTCCTGACAATTGATTATTTCAAGGACTATTCAGATTGCATTTAACCTGGGTGCCAGAGAGGAAGTGACTTTCTCTTTAATTAGAATGCTTCCTTGGCCCCTTACCTTGTTTGGATACTAATTTTATATCAAATATACTTGGGAGGCAAACAAAATCAATTTGCAGAACTGCTGGCCTCATTTTACCTAAGTGAACTTGAAGCAAGCTATCCTGTTACAGCTCTTAGAAATAAAGAAAAAAAAAAAGAAAAAGAAACGGCAGGTTAAGTTAAACCAGTCCCACACACACTCCTTCTAACCATAACAGAGTTAACGCAATCCTAAGGTGGTCGAGTGGTTTAACCACAAATATTCTGTGATTTGACACTTCGTTTACACAGCTGAAATAGTATGGCTGGGGCCCCTGGTTAGTATAGAGAATGAAAGATCTTTAATGAATGTACTGAATAAATACTATGATCAAATCTACCTTTGAACAAGTACAAAGTAGGCTGGAGAGAACATGCTTTAGGGACACATAAAGAGGAATAGCCAAAGAAATTAAGAAAAAATGAATCCCCCAAATATCTAGTATGCTCTAAAAATGTCTTGGATGGTGGTAGTAAATGGAAAGGAAATATAAAGATTAATAAGACATCAATATTATTCTATTATTCTCTAGGCTAGGCATGACAAAGTAGAAACTGCAGACCACAGACATAAAATAATTCTACAGAATAAAATTTAATACCTGGGATTATTGGACTAACAGAAGGGAATAAGAAGGCAAATGTTTTGAGTATAAACTTTAGAAGAAGAAATATAAAAGTTTTATTGAGTAAATTATATACATATAAAAATATAAGATAGATCCTATCTTATATCCATGATATACCCTATACTTGCATGTTGCTCTTGCAAGTATCCAAGAAGCATTCACAGGATTCCTTAAGCACAAAGTAAAACAGAAGTTAAAGATTTAGTGCAACTTTTGAAAAACATTTTTCTGTGGCCAGAGCAATTGTCCAGAAGGACATTGCCCTGTGTGCTGCCAATCCAGGTTTATTCCAAGCACCCCATATGGTCCCTTGAGCATTCCAAGTGCAATCTCTGATTCAGAACCAGAACTAAGTCCTGAACACAGCCAGGTGTGTGCCTCTACATACACTAAATATAATAAAATAATATATAACAATATAATATAATGTAATATAAT